>JAGVVM010001411.1:0-69058 GCA_019149425.1 Psidium friedrichsthalianum | reverse complement strand
TTTTACGCAATTACTGGACATGGTTAAAAAATTTTACTAAAAAAACTTGTGTGTCCAGGCGTCAGATCGATTCGATGTGATCTTACCTGTCAATTTATAAAAGGAATCATCAAAAAGAGATGCGTTACTTTCTACTCATTGGTTTGCCGGGAGCCTCGAGTAGCCAATTTCAAAAAAATGGATCATAAATTTTGATAGCTACGGGCCGCTAGGAAATCGGAACCCGAGCCAAAGTACCCAAAAAGCATAAATTTCTGGTAAGGGGACTGAGTTAAAGGGTACTAATCAGTTGTTTAGAGCTTGGGGCCTAGTTCAGTCGGGCTCGCTAATTTTACAGGATTTATTAATACCTTTTATATCTGGATGGGGCATAAAATTTCTTTCTAGCGCAAAAAAAAAAAAAAAACAGGATGAAACGGCAAAAACACCATGGTATTTGCAAACTACATTTGAACAATAGTCAATCAAAAAAAAAAAAGACTATTCTGCAAGTTTGTAATGGGAGTCCTAATTTATGTGGGTTAATTTCTATATATAAAAATTGTAATTACTATCTTAACGTAAAATTACGGGCTCCCGGTTGGTGGGGAGCATGACTAAGTGTATTAATAAAATTTTTTATAATATATTGTCTCAGTTTCTCGAGCTGTCAAGGGCACAAAGGCCATATAACAATGTGCTATGGCCCATGTCGGTCCGGACTTTCCCACTTCAAACTTACCCAAATCGGAGACTGTTTAATTTCATTACTTTAGTTTTTTTAAAAAAAAAAACAAAAAACTAAAAAACAAAAAATTTGATGAGATGATAATTTTTTGTCCCCGAGAGTCAAAATTAATTTGGACAAATGAGGAAAGCTGCTATGAAAAAATATTTTTCAAGTTCCTATTTAATTTTCTCCAGAATAATTAATTTAGAGGGCTTCTCAAATTGGACATGAAAGTCAAAAAAATGTTATACCCGAGGGAAAAAAAAAATTGATTTTCGAGTCCGAGAATTGTAACAAAAAACAAAAAAACGCTTTAAAAAAAACTTGATTAGTAGACATGAATCAATAAATTTTTGCAAAACTGTCACGGTTCACATTTAGGACTCGACCCAAGGCACAAAAGTATCCGAAAAAAAGCATTATTCCTTACTTTTGACTTGATAGGGGGAACCCTATAATTTCAGAGCCCGGGTTCAATTCCCAGTTCGGGTTACCTAATTGCAGATTTGTTTTAATACCTTTTCATGCTTTTAGGCACAAAAAACAAAATGGAAAAAAACAAACACAATGCGCCTATTGCGGCACTACACTGGGAGTGCCTATGGCCGGAAGTTGTGATGGCAGTTCTTAAATTATTTAGTTTAAATTTCTATTATATAAATGTAAATAAATTAGGGAAAATTACGCCTACGGCATTGTGGGGACAATTGCCTAGGGTGGCTATTTAAAATAGATTTCTAGAATTATTACTTATTTCAATCTCGCTATCAAGTGCAAAAAAAGCGTTAAAAATGTGCTGTGGCCAACATTAGTTGGAATTCCCCAACTTTCCCTTACAAAGTGGAGGACTGTTATCCATTTACTCAATTTAAAAAAAAAAAATATATATAAAAACAAAAATGATGATGATGTATTTTATTTCCCTGAGCGTCAAATTTTTGTTTTGAAAAAAAACGATGGAGGCTTGGCTACGGAATTTTTTTATTTGTGTCAAGTTCCCCATAATTCTTAGTCAAACAATTATTTTTAAAGTTTCTCAACACATTGACATGAAGTCCAAAAACCAGGTAATAACCGCAGAAACAAAAAAATAAAACCCAAAAAAAAAAGGGAAAGGAAAAATGAAAAAAACACCATTTTTTTACGGAAGAAAAAAAACATGAAATAGAAAAAAAAATTTCAAATCTCCCAATTTCAAAGTAGAGGACAAACTTATGTCTTAAACTAAGGGGACACGAGTCTTTTTCTTCCATTCGGTTCAGTCCTTTCGGTACGCCTGATCTCTACACAGGGCTTCGCAAATTCGCGCAAAAAATTTCTTTTTCCAAAAAAAAATCTCCCCCACTTTTATTCCTTTCACCAACCCAACCCATTCCTTAGCATAAACTAGGGTTGGATTTTCCACTTCCGTGAGGCTATTTGGCTTTTCAGATTTCCTGAGGCGCGGCAAAAAAAAAACTGGAATCTCAACGGGCAAATCGATGACAAGCGTTACAAGCTCGGCGTTTATTAGGCTTTGAGGCTTTGCGTAAAGCAGTGAAAACAAACCATCTCTCCTTTCTTCTTCCTTCTTCTCCGGGTTTTTCTATTTTCTAATTCTGACGTGAATTCCTGGGGGATCAACTAAAATCAGCTGCTTGTGTATGTAATTTTTGTGGTTCTTGTTCCTGTGGTAGATCCTGTATTGGGGGTGTAGAAATCGTTGTACGCTGTTGTGGGTAGGGCGGGAGGACTTATGATGACAGAAAGGGGACAGTGGGTTTTTAGGAAAATCACGCGGTTCTGTGCCTTCTGGTTTTCTGAAAAATTTTGCCCAGTTTTGCATGTAGTTGTTTACTGGTCTTTCGTAAAAAAAACAGTTTTCGTTTACTTTATTTGGTGAGAATGAATCAAAAGAAGTTTTAAAGCAATTTCGGGAGTTTATCGTCCACTCTGGGATTTCTTGATTGGGCGTCAAAAGGAAAAGAATTTTTTTTGTTCTTAAAATAGAGGAAATGAAGAATTTCAGGGGGAAAATCCATGATACTAATAAAAATCAGAGTGAAAATTTTTTTTTTCCAAAATTGTGCATCTTTTTGTAGTCCGCTTCTTTCGTGATATCAACCCCCATAGGGGGAATTTATATAGCGGGGGAATGGACACTAGGACATATAGGTGTTTTACTTCACTCTACATCGTTTATTGGATAATTGGTCAAAGTATTCCACAAATTATGGATTTTCATCCGGGTCGTTGAAAAATTTGCCTCTGTTGTTTTGGGGGCCATCCAGCGCCTGGGGCATGACTGTGTTGCTTCTAGTTATGAAGAATGTAATGTTTACTTTCTTATATTATCTTGAGGATAACAAATAACCCCGTAGGGAAACACTAGACCTAGGTATCTAATTGTTTGCAACTACTGGATCTTGGATAGAGGGTCCTATTTCAGGACTACCCTCTAGATAAGCTAGCACAAATGGATTTTCCAGTTTGAGTGATAGTTAATTTTTATGTTACTTTTGGAATATGGTATTATATGTCTAAATGCTCTTATTTCATGTTTTCAGGATTTACATACTGTGAACAAGAAGTTCTGAGAAACCCAGTAAATCAAAGCAAGCGTTCAATTCTTTCTGCTGGTTTTGCTCATCCATGCTCTAGTTTAAAGCTTGCTCGGTCCTCCTAGGCATTCCGTATTGCTTTTGTATTTGCTCCGAACTTAGCTGTGGCTAAAGATAATTGTGGATGTCTTTTCAGTGACATCATGTGGAGGCTCTAAATTCTATTTTAAGTGTACATGGATGGGTTTGATTTCGTTAAACTAACTCGCTACTGTGACTAGCATCGTAGTGCAAGGATGCCTCCGTGGTGGGGGAAGTCATCCTCCAAGGATGCTAAGAAGAAAAATAACAAAGGGGAGTTTCATGATACATTGCATCGCAAATTCAAAAATCCTTCTGATGGAAAAGTGAACGTCAGATCAGGGGATCACGACGACATTGTGACACAGCCTCAGAGAAGGGATCATTATCCGAGCAGAATCGCGATCACCTTCTCCTACCAAGGCAGTTTCCAGATGTCAAAGTTTTGCTGAAAGGCCACTTGTCAGCCACTTCCACTTCCTGGTCCTCACCCTGCAACTGTAGGTCGTACAGATTCTGGGATCAGTGTGCCAAAACTCAGTCAGTAAAGGCCCCAAACTGTTCTACCATCTCCCCAGACCTGCATGTATACGTAGCAAGGCAGATCATGCTGAATTAGATGGAGACTTGGTTACCGCTTCAGCTTCCAGTGAGGGCTCCACTGATAGTGAGGATCCATTGGACTCCCGGCAGCGTAGTCCCTGTGCAACTGACTATGATAATGGGGCCAGAACTTACTGCATGCAGTCCTTCCAGGTAAGCCTGTGTCTACAATTACATTTTTCTTTTTTGCTGGAAACAATCACCATTGTTTGGCTCGAACATTGGTTTTTTCCGCTTAATTGTTTATCTGTGTACCTCCCTGCTTGTAAGAGAGTCTGTGTTTTGAAAAATGATTATCTTTTCTGTCTCTTAGTATTGATATCAAGGATCAGAAAACCTACTGTTGCACATATATGTCCAAGAGAAGCCAGAAGAACCAGCTTAACCTTTTGCTCGGCAATCATGTTTCCCCTGCATCACCAAGCAGAGACCTTTAAAAACAAAATCATTTACCAAATCTGCAACTTCCATTACTCCGGGACTTTATTATAGTGCTCCAGACAGTCCATGTCCAGTCCTTCCAGAAGGCCCATGAGAGGCGTTTAGCACTGATCAAGTTGTGAATTCGGCTTCTGGTCGGGAAAGCATTATACAGATATTACACACTACTTGGCCTGGCTCTAGGCCAGTGTTCCAGTCCAGGTTCTGGTCACAACTCTGGCCACAATTCTATGGGAGGTGATCTGTCAGGCAGGTTGTTTTGGCAGCAAAGCAGGGGCAGCCCCGAGATTCCCCATACCGAGTCCACGGATGGGCTAGTCCGGGCCTAGTCTCGTATTCATAGTGGTGCTGTAACACCTACACATCTAGGGCAGGAGGGTCGTCCATTGAGCCGCAGACAACCTGGGCATGATGATGGGAAACAACAAGTCATCGCCGCGCCTCTTCCTCCAGTAGCAGTTTCAAAATCCTCACCTTTCTCTCATCCAAATTCTGCTGCTACATCTCCTTCAGTGCCAACGGAGTCCGGGAAGGTCAGAAAAACTCCAGCAAGCCCTGGTTCACGCTGGAAAAAGGGAAAGTTGCTTGGTAGAGGCACATTTGGGCATGTGTATGTTGGCTTTAATAGGTAAAAAGTGTTACATCCATTTGCTGCCATAGGTTTAACCCCTTACATACAATATGAGGTGATGATAATCATTAGACTAGGGCTGATTGAAAATGAGAACGTAGACTCAGAATAGTTAAGATGTATATTTAGAGTCATACAAATGTGACCATTTGATGTTTGACTCTGGCAGTGAAAGCGGGGAAATGTGTGCAATGAAGGAGGTTACACTATTTTCAGATGATGCTAAATCAAGGAAAGTGCAAAACAGTTTGATGCAGGTAATTTATCATATTCCATCCCTCTGTGTGGTCTGTCGGTTCTTTATAAATTCTCTTTGCATCTTCTGGACCGTCATAAGCATTTGAAACATGCTATTGTGCTCTGCAGGAAATTGCTCTATTGAGTCGGCTACAGCACACCAAATATTGTGCAGTATTATGGTTCAGAAACAGTATGTTCATAATTCAGTCTTTCCTTTCTTTTTGCTAGGCTTGTTGCCAATACTCTGTATGTTTCGAGGTGCTGATGTAAAAAAGTACATTTTTTTTTTCCTGACTAATGAAATTGCATTGGTGGGGTCTTTTTGTACTGGATGTATTTAGAAACTTCTGATATAATGGTTGAGCAGGTGGACGACAAACTCTATATCTACCTGGAGTATGTATCTGGTGGTTCAATTTATAAGATTCTCCAAGATTATGGACAACTTGGTGAACTCGCAATTCGTAGCTATACTCACACAAATATTGTCAGGTCTTGCTTATTTGCATGCTAAGAATACTGTTCACAGGCAAGAACTAGCTCTTTGTAATTTGACTACACCCAAAAGCAGAAGCTTCTTTTCAGATTTGCTTGACCATCTTTCTTCTGCAGGGATATAAAGGGAGCTAACATACTAGTAGATCCGAATGGCCCGTGTTAATTGGCAGATTTTGGGATGGCAAAGCATGTGAGTGAAGACATTTACTGTACTTGATTAAGCTAATTGCATCGATGGAGCCATGTGTTTGTAGAATATGTTAGGTGAAAAGAGAAAAGAATGGTGGCGAGTATATACTTGGATGAGTTATTATCACAATCTTGAATCACAATACCTGTATGGTTCTTCATAATTTGTTATGGTTGTTTGTGTGATTTGAATCATTCATGCATAGTATTTATTTGTGCTTTTGCTAAAGGGCCACCATGGCTTGGAAGTCACCTTTGCTGATCCGATCTCCCTTATATTTAATTTTGCAGATAACTGGACAGTCATGTCCACTTTCTTTAAGGGAAGTCCGTATTGGATGGCCCCTGAGGTAACTTACTCTCTATATTTGCATCTCAATCACAAAAATCTTTGTTCGTCGATTTTTCTAAATTAATTTGTTTAAATTGGATATCTGGCCCAGTTATAAAGAACTCCAACGGTTGCAATCTTGCTGTTGATGTATGGAGCCTTGGATGCACTGTCTTGGAAATGGCCACAACAAAACCACCTTGGAGCCAATATGAAGGGGTTGGTCATTCAGAAAGATGCTTATAAAATTGAACCCCACATTTTTTAAGTTCTGCATTGAAGGTGAATGGATGTTTGTTGCTTTTTGTGTGATGCATAGGTTGCTGCTATGTTTAAGATAGGGAATAGCAAGGAACTCCCAGCAATTCCAGACCACCTTTCTGACGATGGAAAGAATTTTGTAAGGCAGTGTCTGCAACGAAATCCACTACTTCGTCCTACAGCTGCTAAGCTTCTAGAGCATCCTTTCGTGAAGTCTGCTGCATCAATTGAAAGATCGACTTTGGGGCCTGATCCTTCAGATCCACACGTTGGTGCTACAGTTCCAACGAAACCTATGGTAGTTTCTCTGACTAGCTTATTTACGAATAATAGGCGGAAACTAGGAATTTTTATGGTTACCTTTTGTTTTCCTTACACGTTGGACCATAGTGGGTGCCACTTCATTGGGCAATGCTACCTCATTATTCTGATGCTGTCATTCGAACTGTGAATCTACCGTAAAAGAATCATAGTTTCCCCCTTTCGGTGCAAGATTGTGCGTCCATCCAGTCGAATGAATGGACAGCATTAGTCTCTGGGATGCATTATGTGGTTCATTCTGATATCTGCTGTGAGGAGATAAAAGTGTCAGTATGGCCATACCATACTGAACCAGAGTTTTTCTGTTAGGGACTCAATATTTATGATTCATATTAGGAATTTCAGAATTGTAGTTCTTAGTAGATCATACTGTACGATTTTCATGGTGCTTGAAAGAGCTGCAACAGACCACTGTACATGTTATGATGCTTCGAGATAAAGTAATGAACTAGACGCAAAGGCAAATAAGGGCTGTTCAATAGCGTGGATTCTTATGAGAATAGAGAAGGGAAGGAACCAAAAGCTCATCCAACTGTTTAAAGATCATTATCGAGCGGATTGTAGAAATATCAGGACTTCTCGATTTTCATGTGATGAAACTCTGTGACGTCTTATCAAGTCCTGTAGGACCCTTGTATTCTTTTTATGCCTTTATTGGGTACAAAAATGGTGCTTCCTCAGAGATGGTTGAATTATGAGATGACTTTACCAATCAATTATATTTTGCAGGGCATTGGGCAGCAAAGAAACACTTCCTCCTTTGAATCTGATAGACTTGCAGTCCATTCGTCTAGAATAATAAAACCTAGTCCTCATGTGAGGTTAGTCTCTCTCTCTCTCTCTCTGTGTGAACACGCTTGCAGAAGCATATTAGAGTATCTACATGTATCCATTACAAGTACTTGTTGAGTATAAATCCCTATACCATTTTGCTTCTAATGTGTCTGGAAGCAACAATATAGTTTGTGACAAACTTTTTTCTAATCCTTCATCCCAATTACAGTGATGTGCACATTCCAAGAAACATATCATGTCCTGTCTCGCCCATTGGAAGCCCTCTTCTACATGCAAGGGCACCACAACATTTCAATGGAAGAATGTCGCCTTCACCAATTTCTAGCCCACGAACTGCTTCAGGCTCATGCACTCCTTTAACAGGTGGCAGTGGTGCTCTCCCATTTCATCAGATGAAGCAATCATTTTACCTGAATGAGGGAGGCGGAAGCTTTCCAAAGCCCTCAAACAGTCACTACATTGGTGGGTCCCCTTACCATGATGTGAACCCAGAAATGTTTCGGGGATTGCAGGTGGGATCTCAGGTCTTTCCTGAACTATCATCCTCTGATAATGGTGTTGTGGGAAAGCCATTTGGGAGGTCTCCTCCTAGGGAAGTACGTGATGGACAGTTGGTATTGGCAGATCGCGTGTCTCAGCAGCTCCTGAGAGATCATGTGAAGGCAAACCTGACCCTGGATCTTGGTCGCAGCTCTCCATTTCCTAGCCGGATCAATGGTGCTTGACTCGTGTTTTTGCTGAATCATCCAATAGGTCATCTCACTTGTCTGGCTAAACAGGATTTTCTGCGTTCAATTGGTGAGATACTGAGGCGCTATTTTTCGGAATACGGATGCTAGGAGGTTTTAGAATTCCTGGAATAAGAGCTCAAGAGATGTGATACACTATTGATCGTGCAAATGCAAGATTGGGTGAGCTATTTGACAGAGTTGGCGCATGGAAGCGGGAAGGTCATTCCTCTCAGTGTACAAAGTGGTTACGTACCGTACACACTTTACTCCTTCGAAGGTAAGAGTACGAATAGACGACACTTGATCAACTGGAGGCGCTTTTGGCTCATGGGACAGTATTTTGAACGGTCCATCATGTGAGAATCTCTTGGGGAAACGGGTTTGGTAGGTCGCCATGCCAAACTAAAGAGAAGTTTCAGCTGGTAAATCATACAGCTTTCGGACTAATTTTTTGGGGTCCACACTTATGTACAGATAATGGTAAGCTCAGTCGAGGTTTTAGAAGTTGCTCGGGAAGCAGCTGCGGATTTGCCGAGCCTGCAAAGTCTTGTTTATTATCATTGGCAAAGCCATTTCACTGTATGTAACATCATTTATCACTCTGTACCATTCTTGTATGTACAATATGACCCCAGATGAATTAAGAGATCAAATTTCTTTCTGTTTGTTATGATAAATCACCCATGCATCTGACCGTTTCCACGTTTTGGGAAAGATTCAAGGCGAGCCTGATGGGTTCCACAATTGAGTTGCATTTACCGACTGTTTTGGAAGGAAATTACTATACATTAGTGAAAGTTTCGGACATTAAATTACTGAGACAATTACGACCGAAAAAAGAAGTTGCTCTAAGGCATTGAAAAGTTACCATCTTACAGATGGTTCTGTGTCCTGGAACGTAATCCACAACTTGGGTCAGACCCATAGGAATCCTCAATTGATGCTTTGTCTGACTCAAATAATTAATGTTAGAAGTATCAGCATATAAATACTCTTCTTTACTTTCATCTTCATTTCATATTTATTATTTCGAAGATATCACTTTAAGAATTGAAATTTACTTAAAAACTTTCACTTTAACACCGAATGCTAGTGAATAGGACATACTGTCCCTGGAATCCTTGTAAGTACTCAAAATAGAACAAAAGAATGTAGTTCTTGGTAGATTTGCATTACGTATAATCAGTACTTTGAAAATTAAAATACTTAAAAGGGGAAATCTGAGCAAGGGTGACATGACCCCACCAATGGTATTCAAATTATCCTTGAGCCAGTTTGTGGAATCGTTCAGAGATCGATGTCGGTACACGCAAAGCGGTAGCCATCAATGCAAACCCACCACTGACAAAGTTTCAGCTTATCATCAGCACAGCTTGATGTTAGTAAGCTCCATCTCTCAATCCATGCTCACGGATTGAAGCTGAAGTTGAAGTCACTAAATAATACGAAAAGCTTGGTGAATTATTGAGTTTCGTTTTCCAGCATAGCAGTGTGCAGCGGATCCCAATGCGTCACTTGACCAAATTCATGCTAAAATCCCAAAGTTTCCTGGCCAACTCAACGTCTTTGCCCTTTGAGCTCGCCTCAGCCAAGTTACTGTCAGAAAAATATTCACCACTGACACCCTTGACTTGAGGATGCAGCGCCACGTAGCATGTCGTTTGCAGCCCCTACACAATCAGTCCGCAGAAAATGGAGAAGGAAAGTACACCTAGGTGTGCTTGGTAATGCTTCCTTGATCACAGCAACATTAAGCCAACAAAAATTGCTCCATACTAGGAGAAAAGTACTCTCATACTCATTACTACATCTGCGCAACTTACCGGCAGAAACTAAAAGCATGCTGTTCACAGGCATTCTGGAAGGAATGAAAAAAAAAAAAGAACTGCTAGGAGAAACAGTTCCTGTCTGTTCTACAGCTAAACATCCAATCAGTGATATGGATTACTAGCTCTGAACAATGCATAGTCATGGAGAGGGGTACATATCGCTATACAGATTTACCTGCTGAACACTCTTGAACAAAAGTTTTCCAAGTCCCACCATAAGACCTGCATGAAACCAAAACGGAGGGCCAAAGCTAGATTGGCACAAGCTGAAGGATGTACTAGATTTTTACCAATTCAGCAATGCTCGAAGTAAAACATGCGCAAAATGCATTTTAAGTAAGTCTTTCATTGAATGAGCTTAGAATAGAAAGGGAGTCAGGATATGCCTCCAAAACCAAAAAGAAGTCAAAACAACTTGAGAAGCATCACCCAGATGCTCAGGAACTACACAAACATAAAAGCAAGCATTATGAAAAGCATGAACACATAGATCAGCACTAAAAATACACGACACTTCCTGGTGCAAAATGCATAACTCTATTTTTTTCCCCCCTTCTCTCCTGAGTATTTTTTCACAGAAAATGCATGATTTTTCTATCCCATGGTTTCAAACTTCAAATAGCAAAGCACTCTCTCAATCCTTTACTATTACCATGGGCAGCAAGCATAGAACTCAAACTTAGTCAGATGTCAAGTCACAGATGCAATGGACAAACCGTTGGATACGATGTTATGTCGGAAAAGATTTGTAGCAATTATTCCAGGGTGGAGAGAATTGGCAGTCATATTCACGCCATCTTTCCTGCATAATATTCAAAACATGTCAATATCCAGCAGTATGGCAAATCCAGAAAAGAGAGTCCTCAGCAATCCATCTTTGCCGTGACTCCCGTTGGCCCTTCATTTACTTCAACAGAAAACTGCGGTTCATTTGTTTGAAGAATATTGTCATCCCAAGTACTATTAGTTTGATTTCTCTACAGATTAAAGACTAACTTCATGATGCTATTTCTGATTCCAATGTTTACAGAAGGTAAAGGACAACTCCAGCAGGACTAAGAAATTATTATAAAACCGAAATTTTCCCGCGTAAAGCAGAAAGGAAGTTGATGCAGCAAGTCTGAGAACTTCCCTAATCAATATGCAAGGAAAAGAGTAAATTTAATAAGTAGAGATGTTCCCTAAATTTATCACAAAAGAATAAGCTCATATAGGGCATCTGAATCAATTTTGTAATTGAATAGCATCTTTGATCTGATGGACATCCAAAGTTTTCCAGGAAATATCCTTTGATGGGAACCAAATACAGGAATATAATGGTTTATAAGCTGTTGGGAGTTATGCTCCATTCAAATTTGTACTTAAGATATAAAAAAAATGGTCAACACTAAACAAACAGAATCATAAGGCAAAATCAACACCAAGAAGGCAAAAGGTCAATGTGTGGCCACGCTCATGACAGGACAAGAAAGGCTGAGTGTCGATTAGATCACTTGCTGCCCAAAAAATATTGACTACTTGGTACTCTCATAGTTATTTGACTCAACTAAGAGCTACTCTTCTACTCTTTCATTTTTCCAATACATTATGGAAAGTCCCATCTGAACGCAACTCAAAAGAACCTCTTACCTTCAACTTCCTTGCTAGCTCATTAGCATGGAGAATGTTGGCTAGCTTTGACTGTCCATAGGCCTGTATCCGTTGTACCTATATGAGAGAAGTGAAAGCACAGTCAGGAAGATGTAAACCTACCGAAAAGAGGCTTCTCAAGAAGTCATCCTGGAAATTTTTTTTTGCTTCATCAGTCTTTTTTCTGGAGATTTCCCAGCTCATTGCATGGAGAGAATCGCTAGATGTACCACACAGCCTTAAACGAACCTGGATAACTCCAAATGGAGTGAAAAGCCCTTTGATTATAGTAAGTTCATGTACCAAATAAATTTCATATTACTTCATTCAGGTTCAGTGGCCAGCAATGACTAAAAAAGACGAGATGTCTTTAGTAGACAAATACTCCAGCCTCCAGAATTCATGGAAACCCGAAGTGAACAGTGCATTGCTGAGCCACTTGTTCCACGAGACTGTTTATATGGAGGAACCGCACATCATTAATCATCTTTGATGGAGTACTAAATGACACTTCATTTCTTACCCTGACTTGTCATTGATTTTATTGAAGCGGATGCCTTCATTGTATGTCCATCGGTGAGCCTGTGAAGACACATTCACAATTCTTCCTTCCCTGCTACTTTTACGAGCTGTTTTCTTCATGTTATCCAGTAAAAGACTTGTCAAAAGGAAATGACCTGCAGAGAGAATTCCAGCAGAGCCAGAGGAGATGAAGAAAGCTTAAATGACCATTTTCAGCGTGGGTAAATCCTTGAAGCTTGATAAAATGCAGCAGTCGATCGCACAAGGCATGCCATCATTGAGGAAATTTCGCATTCAGAAACCAGGCACATTTCTCATAAACAATAAAACACACGCCATTTTACCTATGTGATTTGTTGCAAACTGCAACTCTATGTTGTCTTTTGATAAGATGAATGGTGTTGCCATAATTCCTGCATTGTTACTTTCAGATAGAGAATTAAGTAAGAATGAGGAGAGAATACTAGTCCATTCCTGTATGCATGTGAACCTTCCAAAAGGATCTGATTTGTCTGCATTCCCCCTCCCATGTTATCATTTGAGTTGAAAATTTCGAGGGTGTTGGGAGGGGGAAATATATTTTACCATGGAAAAGAACAGAGGAAGTTTCAAATTTGAATACTCCTTACATGAGGATGTTTAGTGGACGACCAGACGTATTGAAGTTGGATGCAAATTCCTAACGGACGCCATTGAGCTGAGATCCAATTCCATCGGGTCTAACTTTGCACTTGGTATTCCTTCACTATTTCTTCTCTGACATCACGCCAGCAGCCATATTCCTGACACCCATGACCACATTCACACCGCGCAGTGCAAGAACGCGAGCAGTTTCTCTACCTATGCCACTAGATGCTCCTGCAGTTGGGATAGCAATTACATTAAGGAGCAAGAATCAACTCATCATGCCCAAAAAGGACAAGATGCTCCTCATTCACGATATTGCAAGATGCCGCCAGTGCCATCAAGACAAGCATAGTACTAAAGCGCCAAAACAAGCATGCACACGATCGTTGGAATTATAGTCCGAACAACCAGATTATCAGATTATAAGCAGCCATTTGTCCTTTTATAGACACGAACAGGTCACCTGCTCGCAGCGAAGTGTAATCAAACACAAAAGCTCTGTATGATCGACCAGACAAGACAAGACTGCGAACAAAATTTAAGCATGAGGCGTGAAAGCTATGGAGCGAAAGAACAATTCCACATCGAACGGACGAAAGCCCATGAAATGTCTTGGCGATAGGCATTAGGATAACAAAAGGTTTTGAGTGTTGTTTATCTGAGAAGAGTGTGAAGAAGCGACCAGTGACGATGGCGTGAGACCAGAGCCGTCGATTCCATGAGTGACCTCCTCGGCCGTGGAAGAGAGATGAGAAACCCGACGCTCCCCTTCGCCAGAACCACCACATTATGCGCATCCAGCACCCTCTGTCAAAACCGCACCGACTTGATGAAGAAACTCAGAGAAAGCAGAAGCGAAGGGAAAGCGAGACTTTCTGGGTCTCGTTTGGTGGGGCTTCGGGATTGTGAGTAGTGGAGTAAAAGGCGCCAAGTTATCAGCTTTAGAGTTCAGGAGTCTGACCATGGAAATGCTGGCACCGCACGCGGCCAACGCTTTCCACCCCCCCCCCCCCCGTCATTGTCAAAACGGATGTGACTGCCGATATGCCTAAGCACCCTTCCCTTTTCGCCTACTGCCAAATAACGTACATAATCTTGGCAGGTAAATCAGCGTACACCGCCCAAAACCATGCCCACCCTTCGCATGCGAGCAACAAAATCAGTCCTTAATGGGATGGCAGTGACTTTCTGCTTAAACTCATATCGCGAGATGTTTGGTCTGACCTCACAATGCGCAAAATCCTCACTTTTTTTGTTGCGAGATACGCGCCTTAAGAGTATCACCACTGTTATGTGCTGATACGCAACTAGTAAAATCGATAGGCCACTCGAACACGCTGCTTAATTTAAAGTGTGGTCCAAGTCTATCGTACTCAATTATGGATTTCTTTGATCCAAATAAAGTGACGTTTCATCGTTTATGCCAAAATAAAATTTTCGATCGGAGTCCATTGTAGAACTCGAAGGGGCTTTCTTTACAAATGAAATATAAGTTAGACATCACCTGAATGAATTTCCACCGCCCAAATGAGTTTTGTATGGTTAGAATAAAGTTGTGCGAGTATCATGTTCCGACAAAAATTAATGACTTTTAAGTGACATTAGTTCAACAAATACGACATATAAAGAAAAACATGGTAATCTACCACCGTAGCAAAGGCGCCAACCAAGAACGAAATCTCGACCGCAAGTCTTGATTGCGATTTCTTATGGCACAGGCAGCTCCAGTAAATTCAGTCCCATGGTTCTTCATTATTTGCACAAACCCACTTTCCATGATCTGAGAGAAACCGCGAAGATCTCATGCAATACAAATCCAGTTTACACGTCCTTGACATTGTAATACGCAGCATAGTACTTTTTGAAGGCCCTGGGCATATACACCGGCAACAAGAAGGCGAACAGATTGAAGCACCACAACGCCATGTTCGCCGCCGCAAGGATCCTCCCCACGTATATCCTCCTCGCCGACCCGCCGCCGTCGCCACCCTCCTTCCCGAACTCGCTCTCCAACCACTCCATCAGCGTGAAGATCCTCCTCGCGTTGTACGACACCGGCACGAAGACCCGGATCGGTGTGGAGAACCGCGCCGAGAACGCCACGCCCTCCATGAACACCTGTCTCGGTGGCGGACGCAGAAAATTAAATTAAGTACCAAGAGATTTTTTTTTTGAAAAAAAAAAGGTTACTAGGAAATATTGGTTCATTTCTGGGTCCGATGCTGACCTGGCTTGCGAGGAGGAACAAGTGTGGAGCGGCGGCTGCCATGCCCTCCTTGTCGCCCTCGTAGATGCCCTCCAAGATGTAGGCGATGGGGAGAAAGAGGCCAACGACGGCGGCGAAGGAGACGTAGAGGCGGAGGGCCCGGTTCCTAGGGTTGAACACGGTGGGCTCCCGGGCAGGGCCGAGGGAGGGAAGGCGACAACGGAGAGGACGTAGATGTAGACGAGGGAGAGGACGAGGAAGGCTAGGTCCTGGAAGCCCACCAAGCCGCTGGCGGCGAGGACGACAATGATGGCGAGGGAGTTGAGCTGGCGGAAGCTGAGGAAGCCGCGCTTGGTGGTGGTGGTGATGGTGGAGGAGGGTGGTGTGGTGGGCCGGTCGTCTTTGGGGAGGCTAATGTCATTGATGGGACCAACGCCGCCTGACATTGTTGTGGCCTTGTGATGTCGGTATGATAAGAAAATCGGGTGGTCCAGTTGTCGAGAAATCGGTATATAGACTAAAGCATTACGAGCAAAGTATCAGCATCTCTTTGGGACGATCGTGCAGAGAAGCGAGAGCGAGTGTTGCCTGGTCACAGAGATTAGGAGAGGGGAGAGGAGAGATAAGGGGCCGGGGCATGAGGTGCAGAGGGCGCACAAGTGGCACCTTCTCGGACGAAGGGCTTCAGCGACGTGGCGTTTGACTGCATTCGAAAGCGAGCAGTCATTGGACTTTTGGACTTAAAATCGTTCGACTTCACACCTTCTGTAATTTCACGTAAGCAGGTGTTATCTTCGTTTGAAGGGGAGGGCTTTGTCCAAGTAGATAATCAGTAGGGAACGATAGGGGTCATCAACCGGTTGAAGGCAACCAATACCTTCGGTTACTTCCGTCACAGATTCACAATGTAAACAATTCAGATAAAAGGAAAAGAAAACCATCTTTCCAATCCAAGGCGAGAAGAAATAGACCACCCCGCCAGTCACAACCAGGAATCGGTTGTGATCGAATTGCACGAGTCACATCCCAAAGTTGCAAAAAAGATTGCACGATCGAAGATGAGTCTTACTAGTTTCATGCAATGGGACCGATGGAGGAAGTTTCTCGGCAGATTGCATAAGTCAGACGTCCATTGGTTTATTCTTTTCTGGAAGCAATTCACAACATTCAAGTTTTATTGACGATTCAAAGAACTCTAATCTATTTCGAAACATATCAAAGTTGTAATGCTTTTCATTCTCTGTCGCTCTGTCCTTGGCCTTGAACCAGATAGCACACATAGAGAGAATGATCGAGGGGGCAGGAGAGAGGAACAGCAAAAATTGGTGCCAAGTAGATCTTCTCAATGGCACTGGACTGGCCTAAGTTTATTCCGGAAAGATGGAAGAAACAATGTAAAACTTTCTGTCATTTTGCTGCTATGCGACGAAAAGAAAGGACGGAAGTATAAAACGAATTTCCGGCCAAACCAACCTTGAATTACGACACAGAAGACCATCGGTAAAACTGGAACCTCTGCTGAGAATACTGGTCTGGGATAATCACTGCACACCTGTATCATAAAATATGCTACCTCCAAACTATGTACCAGCTCTCTGTTTTGGAATGTACTTTTTCTTAAAGCTCTTGTCGAGTTTCTCTCTATTGCCAACTTTAGCAATTCCAGATGCCAAAGACCCAAAATTACCACCATTTACGATCCGGTTCTCTGCATTACCAAGAATGCTGCGTTCACCAAATTCTGGAGATCCTTGGCAGTCAATTTGGGTCTCGGGGGATCCTGGAGGTTCAGATTCAGGAAGCAAGAGCAACTTCACATGGTCTGCTGCAATAGCTTCCTTCCATCCTGCAAGTTCAGACAAGGAAAAATCCATCTAAGAAACCCCGGCAAATTGATTATCAATGAGACATATGAGCACATAAAAAGAGCCATCTGTTCCAACAAATTGATATCTAATAGTATGTTAAACTCACTCTCCGCAAGAAAAGCCCGTGCAGAATGGCTCGAGAACTCCAAGTTTCCTGGATTTCCCATGCCAGCCCGTGCTGAACTGTCCTCATTCCCGTGATCACTACCATCAACTCTAGCTGATATAAGCAGGTTTTCTTCAGCGAGTGTTTGACAATCACCCTTCACAGCAGCATTCTCATCGACTTCAGAAGCTCTATTGCCATTCTCAATAACAGAATCCTTGACTCCATTCCTGCTCACTGGCCTCCAGAGCTTTCCCCTCGGCAGGTTAGCGCTGCATTGGAGAGTGTCAGGCCCACTGGATAATGAATGAATGTCCTGCTTCTGAACTTGGCGTTCCACTCTATAAGCATTTTCTATCTCAACCAGATTATCTGAATCTTCTGGGCTACAAGGGCTTCGAAGAGCAACAGCTATAGAGCCAATCAAAAGTTCACGTTTCTTATCAAGTCCGGCTGGGCTGAATGCCTCATGGACTCTAAGTTTCAAATTCTTGTCTTCTTTCTCAGGTTTTAATTTTCTACTCCATACTTTCTTGTTGTTGAGTGTATAGGCAGCTCTCGAATCCTGGCTTACATGCTTATGCTTGAACTC
Organism: Psidium friedrichsthalianum; assembly: GCA_019149425.1. Taxonomy (NCBI): domain Eukaryota; kingdom Viridiplantae; phylum Streptophyta; class Magnoliopsida; order Myrtales; family Myrtaceae; genus Psidium; species Psidium friedrichsthalianum. The sequence continues at coordinate 51,308 of JAGVVM010001411.1, read as the reverse complement.
AGGCTTAGATGAACTGGATCCGTGGAATTCATGCAAAGCACCAGATAATGGACGCTGTTTTCGAGGCACATGCCAACTGGTAATTCGTAGGTGTTGAAGACTGCCTCCCAGCACCCTTTGCGGTTCAACATTCTGAGAGTTATTGACGTCTGAATAATCACTGCCAAGCCCTGCTTCATTCTCAAAGTCTGTACCTTCTTCAGAATCTGCAAGCTGGGGTACTTCGAGCAATGACGGTACAGGATCTGAAGGTGCTTCTGTAATGCAAATGTCTAACTCTAACGAACTCAAATTTCCAGGGACATCTGACGAAGCTTCATTCTCTGTGATATCAAAACTATCCTCCAGATTCACCTTCTCCCCATTCTTGTGATCCTTTGCTTTCTGTTCTTTCTGCCTAAGCCTTTTTTGTCTCTTTCTTTCCAGAATTTCAGCTTGCCTACAGTCATCAAAGCAAATCGTGTCATATTAGATGAGGATCTACCTTCGACAACTTGAACACTTAGATGAGAAACTTGCTCCAACAACCACCCCACTCCCAACAAAAAAGGAAAAAAAGAGGAAGAAAAAGAATCTCCACAAAATGCACAAAGTTTGTCCAGTGTATAATTGATGACGAAAAGCAACCAAACAAGGATTAAAACACCTATTAATTTTTCAAGTCACTCCCATGACTCAAAAACATATCATACTTTCAAGCCGCATAGAAAGGTCGGGGAGAAAACAGACCTGAGTTAGAAACATGATTCCCACATTAACTAAGGTCAAAGAAAGAAGAATGGCATGATGAACAACCCAAAAATATTCAAGTGATACTGATAAACTGAAGCAGAAAATGATTCCAAATGTTAGCAAAGCCAAACAGTACAGCAAACTAAAGAACCAGAGACATAAATATCAAGCACAGCACACCTTCTCTGAGCAGCTTCTTCTTCTTCCACCAGCAGCTTCTGGAACCTCAAGGCTTCAGCATCTTTATCTGCAAGCCACGCTTCAACCTGAGAACAATCAGAAATCACAGCAATTAGACGAGTGCCCCTGTATTCCACATCAATGACAACTCTCAGAGTGTTCCGGAAATTTCTGGAATGACTAACATGTCCAATACAGTGATGAAGATAGCAAAAGAGCACAACCAGTAAATTGAAAAGAGAAGAGAAAACTCATTCTACCAGTTTTGTTCCAACATGAAACACGTGAATGCAACCAAGTTCTTTGTTTCCAGACCAATCTTTCCAACTTCCTTATCAAAGATGTATCTTTGCATCAATAAGGTCGGTCCACTTAAAAAGGTATTTTCACTTGCATCGTCAAGGATGGCAAACAGCTCTTGGGAAGATAGAGGAAATCTCAAGGCCTAGCCTGGACAATGTCCTGCAAGAGTATCACATCTTAGATAGAAGACTATTACATGACAAGATCGATCTCACACGGAATACAGGTTAGGGATCAAAATAAATAAGTTCCCCTCACCAAAAGAGATGAACCAGCTTTTATGCAAAACTGCGGCATTACAGGAAATCCAGGCTTCCGTATCAATGATGCCAAAGATTTTATAACCGTAGCCCCAGGAACATCCTAAAATATTCACCAGAACTTGCTTTAAAAGGAAGATTACAGGAAAAAGAGAAATGAAAGCAGAAAGGAAGGCTTAGTAGATGTAGCAAATCGTGCCACAAACGGTAACTCCTCAGAAAGAACAAAATAAAGAAAGAGGAGGAAAAACAATGAGGAAAAAGAGGACCTTTAATGTAAACTATATGCATGCATGAAAAAATCAATGAGTTTTAGCAGAGATAAAGGAGATTAAGTGGTATTGGCATATATAAAACTGTGCTGAGTGAACAGCGCTCCATTAGTGGTTTCAGTTCGGCATATGGATATGTGTATATGACACACACTGAAGTTCAATTCCAACAGCATCAAGTGCAAACAATCCCTATTTGGAAACTCACCTGAGTTTGGCTCACATCTTACTCGTTTCATGAGGTAATGAGGTATTTCGTGGGCTCTGAGTCTATCTACCTGAAGATGGCTTCACTGATTTTGTGAAAAATATGCTCTATGCAGCTCTATGATCACAGTACTAAAAAATCTAACTTATCATCCTCCTAAATTTAATTGACAGAAAAGATGCTGTTATCCTATAGCTTTACCTCCATGGTAGAATTTTTCAGGGATACTATTTCATTTGCTTCATCCGCAGATAGCTGCAGTAAGAATACCAAATGAGCTGGAGAAAACAAGAAAAAAGCTACTCCATCACGCAACTTAGGCACCACAAGGAGGGAAAAAAACAGGAAAAAACTTAGTTGTTACCTTATCCCAGAAAGCTCCTAGTAAATCTCTATTTTTGGAGCTATCCTACACGATGGAAAACAAACACCATTGTAAAGCCAGAGGTTAAGCAAGGAAAACAGTGAGTAAGCACAAAAGCAGATGCAGCATGTAGCACTTACAAAATGAATTTCCTGAAGCTGTTAACACTCTAGTGATAGAATATACATTTGTAACCCAACCTTATCAGATTTTAAAAGGAAAAAAAAAAAACTCAACCTTATCAAGCTTTCTTAGCCGATGATGCACACGTATGTGCCTTCTGTAGTTAATGGATGAAAAGAATTCTCGATTGCACTTATCGCACTTCTGCATAGGAATCTTCAAAGGAGAGAGCAGTGGCCAACCAGGAAAATCTGAAATCAATGGACGGCAAAATATTATTATACGATGAACTTCAACCTGGAGAGGGCAAAGAACATAGTGTCTCTGTTTAATATCCACTCTAGGTTTACTGATGCAGTTTTTCCTTTGGCCACTACCCTTGGACATGTCCTCACAAACAGAGCGTAACTACTGAGGATTCCATATCCCTCCCTCCCTCTCTCTCTGTATTATACACATGGTCATTCTGTGAGGGAGTAAAGCTAAGTGACACAGGAAGGAGAAAAAACCTCTAGTTGTACTTAGAGCAACAACTAAACCCATTTAACATAATCTCTTGATATGCGGAACAAGGCCCTGAACAAATTAAAAGAAAGCATATATCCGAAGTATAGCTCACTCGAGATGACAATTAATCTTTAACGACAACCAACACAGATGATACCTTGATGATCTAAAGCATGAAGCAGGTGGATCCACGGAACTGGGCTATCCCCAGACCTCGGCAGGGACAGAGGAGGTTCTTTTCCTATAGCTTGCCGGATGAATGTGTTTAAAGAATCATTTCCGTCCTCCGCTTTCATCCCATCAAGAGCATTAGACGTTTTTGACTTTTGCAACTGACATTAATCTCAACTGAGCCTTATGATGATCACTGTGAATAAGACAAAAAGAAAATCAGAAGAACCCAATATACTCAATTGCACAAATATAATCACCTGTTTTATACCTCCGTTTTTTAAATGAGGAGCCAAAGACATATGTAGCCACAAATGCTTCTGTTTGACATAAGAGCATTAAGCAGTGAATCACACTAGCTAGGCAACAGACTTTCTTTTCATACACTCTACGTCCTTCAAATTGCCCGGTGCACGTCAATACGTAACACTATTGAATATAGACAAGCTTCCATTCTTTACAAGGTCAAATCTTCATGAATGCATGGTATACTAGATGGTGCATTGTTCACTTATGAATTTTTAAATAATTAAATGGAAATGAACCCAATTACCACCAAACTTCTCAACCTGCGTCACGAATATTTCTATCATGCTACCACTGACCTAAAAAAGGCTGCTATTCAAAAACCCACACTGGAGAGAACTAATGCCTCATTTAATAATTAAACAAGCAGCTTGAAGGACAAGCAACGGAAGAAAATTGTAGCAGGAAAAGGCCCAAAAACTTAAGAGCCATCACCTTCACAACCAATGTGAAGTTATATGAAAATAACAGGGTACACCGGCACACAAAATTATGTCCCTCCCACATCATGAGAAACTAAGATATGGCCATCAAATCTCAACGACCAATTGGCACAATACCATATCCGCGTGAAATGACAACTTATATACTTCCAAAGACATTCAAAATCACCCAGTCTTAACCAAAATTAACTTGAGCACGATCTCAACCAACCAGCTTTATAGAAGATAATAAGCGCATAAAACCTTAGAGAACATCAAATCAGCTTGCTATTACACAGACTCTAGTATTGAAATTAGACAAGAAACGCAAATCATATCTACATTAGGTATCATACCAATGAACCATCCACGATTCGATAACCTCTATGCACGGCAAAGCTTATCAAATCGTAAAAATCTGGAGATTCTCTAATTCCTCCATCTACTTATCCTCCTCCTTATTTTGTTTCTTCTGACCGGCCGCCACAGAGCCAAAATTGATCGCAAATCGTCAAACTAGATTGCCGGAGAGCGAGCTAAGATAGGCTATTTAAGCGCGCGATCTTGAGAGATAACTAACGCAAAACGGAAGTAAACAGATCCGAGTACGTGGAAAAGCGATTTACGTAGAGCAGAGGATCAGTTTCACTCACCAGTCGTACGAAGGAGGGAGATCACTGAGCCGAGGGAGGCGATCAAGATCGGCACGGCCGTGTTTCGCGAGGAATGAGATTGGAAGTGTTCGAGGCGCTAGAAAACCGGCCGGAAAGCGAGAGAAAGCGATGGGCCGAGCGCGAGCGAGTGAGGAGTTTCGAGGGAGACAGGAAAACGTTTGTGCGAGGGAATATAAAGGTGACTGGACTGACTGGAACCCTCCTCGGCAAGAAAAATGAGAAAAAAAAAAAAACTCCGGGAGAGCAAAAAGGAAAAATGGAAAATCCCATTTTTCCCTAATTCTGACATGGCAAGTTCAGCTTCACGCGCGCTTCGACGGAGGTCGAGGCACACGCGTTGTGAATTTGGTGAGGGTGACGGATGGTCACGTTTGGTTCGTTCGAGCTTCCTCGTGCTGACGTGGAGTCCTGCCTCAATGCACGCTGCCATCACGTGGTCAACGCTGACTTCGGTTGATAAATTGTCAGAGAATTTGTTTTGAAAAACGGAAAAAGAAAAAAGAGTGATTTTCTTTTCCTCTTTTTGGAAATGAGTACATAATTCTGAGGTGATTTTCGCATTTTGACTAATTCTTTTTGACCCCACACGAACGTAGTACCCCCCCTCCAATCGCCTTTCAATCCAACACCCTAACTTTGCATAAGTAAATGATAACGTCGGGTTCAGCATCCCTTCAGCAAAAGAAATCAGTTAATGAAATCGAAATCTGAAACAAAAAAAAAAAAAAGTGACTATGGTTACACAATTTCACCCAGAAATATGAATCGAAATTTGCTAAATTAAGATCCCTTACTTTCTTATGATTACTTCACTGTGACCAAAAATGAAGTTCAGCTCGTAATTCATAGAGATGCGAATTTTACGTTGATTGTGAATACGGTACATAGCTCATAAGCATAGAATACATTGCCTTTTTCTTTCTATACGGTTTTTTTTTTCTGGGTCAAATTCTATATAGTTTTTAGAAGGAAATGAAATATGAAAAGGAACCTAAAAAGAAAGGCATCCGTTCTGGGACACGGTATATCATAAGGATGAGGTTAGGTTACAAAAGGCGGCGGTATCCTATCTTGTATGTTGGATTCCCCTCTCCATCCCAGCGCATTCCAAATCAAGGAGAAGTATCTGAAAGGACATTGTTCGCCGAGAGGGAATTTATTTTGCTATCCCTCCCTAGAAAATATGAGCTTCTATTGCAGACATTAGCTTTAAAAAGAAAAATAACAGGGTTTAGAAAGGGCTGCAGTTCCCGCTCCTCATCCATGTCCTTGCTCATTTCTTCTTCGCCCAATGCAAATATGATGTAATAATAACAGAACGATCCTTCAACCCTGCGTTTGTGTTAAGTGCCTCTACTGGCTTTTCGATTACAGTACAATGTGGGTATGGAGTTCAAATCAGCTGTCTTAAAAATTGTAGCCTCAGTCCAAAATTACAACGTATTAATGACAGCAATTCCCAGTGAAGTAACTTAACAACTGACGGATGATAACTGTCCCATTGGTGGAAGTAAAAAAAATAATTCTTCGTTCTGTACAACAAGATTTTTACGGAAATCGGTATAAGTAATTCGCATCGAGGCCCGAGGGATCGTATGAGAAGACTTTGGGTAGACAAGTAGATGTACACGGAGGAGTAAAGATTTTACAGTAGCTCTTGCCATTCTTGAATTGCATAGAGAAGGGCGTGGTTCGGGACTAAGTTGTTGTGCTCCAACTTCAGATTGGTCATCGGGGACGTGTTATGACCGCTGTGCAACCATCCCTGGATTGCTTCTGCTTCGTATGTAAATCCATCAGCCGCTATGAGTGGATCTTCCATGACTTCCTGAAAACTCATGGAGAACCGTTCACTCAGAAATTCACAAAGATGTGCACTGATGCATTTTTCCCATTGAAATGCGGATGCCATTTTATCCGAATGTTTAAACACACGAAAGCCCCAATTACTACACCCTACAACATGGCAAATTATGTCTCATGACCAGATAGAGAGTAGTTGGAATTCTGTGCTTCTCTCACCCTCTGCAATTCAAAATTCTAGCTTCTCTGCCTAAATGAGTCACCGTAAACTGTACACCTAACACAAATGGAACAGCAGATGAGCCGCTCCACGACTAAATGAATGTAAAGAGCGTACCAAATCATTTACCTGTAAAATGGGACAGACAAAATGAGAGGGCGCTTTGCCAGGCTCCTTCGAACGAGAACTTGATGCTGATTCAATAGACAAAGCTCTTATCGACTCAATCACGCTGGAAATTTCCGATACAAGGTCTGGGCGGTCCAGCTTGTTCTGTTCGCAGCACCTCAAGCCCAATTGAGCCAACCATTTAGCTTGATCAAGTGGCCAGTCCCCAGCTGAAAAATCGACTACTTTATCAAAATTACCCTTATCTAGTGCACATTTCACGTCTTTGACAACACTCAAAGTTGATCTTCCAGTTACAAGCTGTAACAAGATGATTCCAAAAGCATACACATCTGATTCAGGAGTAAGCTGTCCGCTCACTAAGAATTCTGGATCCTCGTAAAGTGAAGTGACCTCAGAACCACTCTCCGCATCTGATTTAGCAATCTTACAATTTTCATACTTGGGAACTAAGCAATAGATGCCAAGGTCACCAACTTTAGCTACAAAATTGGCATTGAGGAGGACTTTGGATGGTTTTAAATTCCCATGAATAATTGGAGGCTTATGGGAGTGAAGGTAGATGAGGGCAGAGCAAATATCTGTGGCAATTTGGGTTCGAATATTCCATGGAAGTGGGGCAGTTTTGCCTTTGCATGAAAGGCGTTCTTCAAGGCTGCCTGCTTTTAGGTACTCGTACACAAGTGACTGAGATTCTGGACAAGTTCCGATAAGTGTCACCAAATTTGGATGCCTCACCCTACTTAATTCCTCTACCTGCAGTTGAACCAACAAGCATATGTAAAATCAGTCCTAGTGCAAAATTTCAGGTGACTAAAATCATAGTCTCCTTAGATGTTTTCAATGCTCTTTTTTTCAAAAAAAAAAAAAAAAGAGGAAGACAGTAGTAGTTGTTTATGCAATCAATTTACCCTGTGTTGAAAATCCACTGTTCCTGAAGAACCAAAAGAGGGCAGCATCCGTACAGCGACATGTAAATGTCGAAGTAGGCCTTTATAAACAGTTCCATATTTTCCTTCTCCAATCCTTTGAGATGGGTCAAAATTATGCGTTGCCTCAATGATCTCAGCAAAAGAAAAGGAGAGGATCTGTGGGCCACACAAGCTTGGAGTTCCAAATTGTGCTGATCTCCTCAGATCTCTTACATCTTTCAGGGCATCTTGATGCTCTACACGTAGTTTGTCTCGTCTCTCCTTGTAAGTTATCAAGAGTTCTACAGCTGATAGGATCTTCTCCTCCAGCTCCTTCACCATTAACTTGGATTCTTGAACTCGTTTCTCAAGTATTGAGTTATGTTCCCGAACTGTTAGGACTTCTCTTGTTGTCTCATGGCACTCATTTTTCACTATATCCAATTCTTGTCTTTTGATTCCCAGCTTTTCCTCCAACTTCGTTCTTTCGTTCACCTCCTTCTCATATAACATTGCCACTGATCGGCCCTGCATTGGGATGCGATGTGATGCAGAATTAATCAACAAAGTCCTAGATCTTTAAGTAGTCTCATCCCTTCAAGGAATCCAGAAGGCTAACTTTTGCCCAACTGTTTAGGAAGCCAGTAGCTGATGGTAAAATTTCTCAAGCAAAACAAAGCTGCTAGCTAAGTAAGCTGAATTCTTCATTTATCTTCTTTAACAGACATATAGATGCAAGAGCTTAAAACCATCAGCAAAGCTTGAGCAAATTAAAATGGAAAAGTACCGGATGCAGAGAGAGAGAGAGAGAGAGAGAGAGAGAGATTGCCTTCATTTTATCATCCAGTGCATTGTCTTCCTCCTTCCATCGCCTCACTGCCTCCTCAGACTCTTTTCGCCTGGAGCTATTAATGCTGATCTCCCCAGATCTTGATCGCTGAATGATCCTGCATTCTGGATTCATGAGCCGATCAAGAGATTTTTGCTTAAAAGTTGGACGTTCTGATTTCAAGCACTCCAGCTGCCTGGTGCCGATATCTGAAGTCAGATGCAGTGAAAAAGTACAATGGATGGAGATCTAACGGTAAAATTACATAAGAGCATTTGAGAACAACCGATTTCAGGAAAAACAGTGAACCAATGATTACTTTCAAAAGAATTACGCAATGCACGACACTATAGAGAACTAATATAAGCTTTCACACATGAAACATTCTTCAATGACTGGAAGCCATGATGACCAACTTACTTTGTGTATATAAGGCAACCCTCGCAAATGAACCAGATCTGAGAGAAATCTGGTGCATTCTGGCAAACAAATATTGCTTTTCTGGACTCCAACCTGGTCAGGTTTCTGCAGTTTCAGTAAATTTGACAACTTAAATTAGTTAAATTGAACCCAACAATACTCATGTAACATTTGTTTCCTAAGCAACATGTATGACCAGGAGGATGTCCATAAATAGACAACTATATAGTCCGATAAATGATGCTTCCCTTTTCCATTTATTGGAGTAATACATGCCAATAACTTTAAGTAATTTTCCTTCGTTAGGCATCTGCATGTAGGTCTTGAGCTTTCATCCACTTAAAGGAAAGTAACTCTCTGCACTTGGCCAGCCATCAACCAGAATATATCTGAGGAAATGATTTTGGAAATGATATTGAGAAATAAAAGAAAATGTAATTGCCGAAGAAAGTTAGCTGTACCACTCTCCAACTTTATAAAAGTCGAAGTTCCAGAAAAACTGACAAGCATAGAAGTCATTGTTTAAGGATCATTTAGAGGATAGTAGCATCGGAACTCAACCACCCAAACTACAGTATACTGCAATGATGAACCTTTATTTAGATACAGAAAGACTGCAGCATGCTGTAAGTTACAAAATTTGTCAGCTGATGTGGAATAAAATATATAACAACTATAGGACTCAAACATCTCTATGTAACAGCACCAAGAACACGAATTAATGTCATAAAAAGGCTTACTTAGAATTGTCTTTCTCAGCTGCTGCTCCCATCACAAGCCATCTAATATTGTATTGAGATATACCTTCCAGGATTCCCCTCTCAATGCTATCCATCTCAATCCAAACTTTATCCAAGTCTACCTGTGTGAAAGAGAGCCACTCTCTTGATTATAGACAATCGGAGTGCCTTGATATTATGAGCTCGCCATAAGACACGCAAATTATCATTTAATTTTAAGTGTCTTGAATATAAGATTCTGCGACTATGAAATTTCTTTGGTTATTTGAGACGTCCTCTTGTTTGGATCTACTTGAGGAATGTGAGTGATATAACTATGAAGCAGCTACAGCTCTTAATTTCTTATATCAATGTCAGATATTTAGATCAAGCAGATTAGCAAGAATGAGAAGACATACCATTCCTGCCTGCGCAAGAAACACGAGGTATTCATTAAGAACTTCAGGCATTTTTCGCATCTCAACTTCATGCAAGTCATGAACTGCACACTGTTTTGCTTTATTGGCAGCAAACTCGGCGTTTTCTGCACGTTAAGCAACACGGACATGATTTTGAAAATATTGCACATGGGGAACATTATATTCCTATGAAAATGAGATTAACAAATGCGTTGTCAATTGAAGTGGTTAATGGGCCTGAAATGATGGAAGATTTAAATGTCATGGATGAGTCAGCAAGCAAAATATGCTGATGAATCCGGCCATAACTCTAATTTACAAGTTTTACTACTGAAGTTCTCAGACAGAGATTGAAGGAGAATCTTCTGTCTACTTGTTGCCTCACACTGAAAGAGTTACGACGAATTCTGTGAATTGAACACTCATTGCCAACAGAAAGAGATTAATCGGAAAGCTACTAGTATCAAGCAAATTCAATCAGTTACAGTCTATGCCATAATCATACGCGATATGAACGAATTGCAACATGTATTCCAGATAATCAAAGTCATTGCTCGACAGAGAGATGAAATTCAGGAAGAACATGCGATCAATCGATTCGGTTTCCAGGGTACATAGAACTGGAAAAGCTAATCACAACCAAAGTAGCCAAGCCAATCAATCCACAAATTGCGCAGACTCACTCGTCGGCTGGTGCACATGAGCAAGCAAATCCGCTTCCCCAAGAAGTTCCGCGCCGCCCAATGCAACGTCGCCTTGCACTTCTCGACGTTCCGGCCCACCGCGACGAAGACGGTGTCCGCCTCATGGCATCGGCCCTCCGCCTCGATCTCTCCGACGCTTCCCATTCGAATGCGTCAAGCGCCAGATTGATAGGAGCAATACTATGGATCGATGCTTTCCCCGACGATGCAACGACGAAGGTCCGGCTACTTGACCCACTGAGTCATTGCATCGACTGAGGCGTCACCGCTTCTTCCAGTTAAACAAGAAACAAGAAAGCAGCTTTTCAATGGTGTGTTGAAAAGCTGAGCTAACTCGGGACAAAAAAGCGGGTGCATCTGCTGCTGACCATGTTGAGCCTCCATGCCGTTGGATTAAAGTAATCTTCACCGTTGATTAAGCAGAGAGCTCTTTCTTTTGGCCCATTGGAATTTACTCTATTTCAAGGGTCTTCTTCTTGTTCTTTCAAAACGACTCGTAATGATCACTTTTAATGTAACTTGAAGTACATAACAATCCAAGACTTTTTATTTTATGATTTCCGATTTACTGTATAATGGGTAAAGCATTCAGTTTGGCCAGCATCAATTCGTGCATAAATTGCCTAAAGAATGAAAATTATAGCATCTTGAAATTTCAGAAATGCTGTTAATACCGCTCTCCAACAAAAAAAAAATGCAAAATAGGTCCGGGTATCGGCACCCAATTTCCAAAGGCACTATTTTTATGGACATTGATAGCAAGTGAATTTTTTTTAATGAGATAATTTTCAATTTCAAAATCTGCATAAAAATTTATATGTTATGCCAAAAGAAAAATTTACGGTACAACGTGACAAAAAAAATACAATTTATCCGTTACCAGTGATTCGAATTCAGAGTCATCTTAAATTTTAGTAAATTCCAGGATAGTAATTCTGTAAACTAATAAGGAAAGGAAGTTTAAGATGTGAATGCCAGATTTTGCGAGTTTTTAGCGTATTGTACACTCGTACATCTGTGGCCCAGGGGAATCGTAGACTTTGTCAAAAGATAACTGATAAATTAGTTCAGTTTTCGACAAAAAAAATAATGATAATAATAAATTCAGTCAACTTAAAATTATGAGGTTTCGACTTAAAAAATAAATTAAAGTTATGTGGTAAATCGTCCAGGAAGTGATGTTTTATTGGACGGGGGTCGGGAAAAAAAATTATTTTAACACTTCCGTGCGATGGTGACTTGTAATGTGAACGAGCATCAGGAAAGCACAAAAGGACACCAACGTTGAAACAAAATCTACGGCATTTCCCTTTCTAGAACCCATCGATAAAGTGGAGGAATCCTGGTGGGCCCTGACAACTATGTTTTCGCCCAGACGCAAGAACCTTCTTTTAATTTCCACGGGAGAATAAAACTGCCTTTAAATTGCCCTAATCCCGCTAAAAGGTCTCGAATTTAATTCAGTCAAATTCCTGTCCTGAACATCTTTTGTCTAATAAAAATTTTCTAACTTTAATCCTCTGTCCAATTATCTTGTGCTGTTTTCCTTAAGTTTTCTAATTTTCATATCGAATAACGGTTTCATTTCGAAGATAATTTTCAAAGTCGCTTTGCGGATGTAAATTTGTTGCCGATGTGAAAACGCCGTGTCAAACCACAAATAGTGATTTTCGGACGGAGAGTTAATGAAGGCAGATTTGAAATTAGAGAGAAATTCCTACCTAAACAGTAATCCTTTTCTTGTTCCTTCTTCAATGACGCTAGTAGAGAGAAATTCTTCATGCCATTTTCACTCGACCTGAATCTCTCGTGAGCCTTTTTTTTTTTAATTCGATATGATTTTTTTGGGGTTTTTATGATTTTTTAATATTAACTCCATATTGCATTTTTCTATTGGGGTTGAACCAAAGTAGTAGAATAAAAACTTTTGACGCGACACTTTGATATCGTTACGGATGTTCAATGTGACAATTGGCAGAAAAGTCTTCCGCTTCACCCTTAATCTGTTGCCACGACTCTCTGCTACAATCCACCAATCACCGTCGCGGCTCCAGGAGTAGCACCACAAGTCACAACTGCGGCACCAGGAGTAGCCCCAACATTGGCCGCTACCACATCGCCCCCACCGACGACCAAACGACCACAATTAGACTCCACTTCAACGGCCGCCAACCATAAGCATGCACGAAACTCTAGGGCGCGTCAAAGTTGATGTTGGTCGGTCGGGTTTGAGTCATTGGAGTTGTATCGCATATACACAGAGTTAAACTATGTCGAATAGATTGATTTGGGTCGGATCATTTTGGACTTGACTCATATCGACTTGTACCCAACACATATGTGACTCGACCCACATTATTAAGATACCTAGATAGGTTAAAAGAAGAAATTTTATGCTACGGCTTATTGTGGAAAAGATAAAACTTAAAGAATTGTTATAAGGTTCCGAATAAGTATGTGACTTAAATTTTCAACTTTCATAATGAAGTATCCAACTTCTTTCAAAATCAATAAATAAATAATAATTGACACGCATAATCATATATTAATTTTCACGATTTTCTAAAGCATGAAAAATAAACTATTTTTCATGTTTGGGAAAAAAAATCATAAGCAGAAGGTAAAACCATAGCATAAGTTTCCCCACACAAATACCTTTAACCTAATTTCGAAAACGGGTGAAAGGGGACTGTAGGTGAGTTGGGCTTTAGACCCATAACAGCCGGTATTGTATTGGACTTTATTACTCGATTCCATATCAACCTATTTAGTAGAATTTAGCTAACCATATAAGACCCAGTCATCATGTATGAGTTAATAAATGATTTTTCAACTCATTTTGATACAAGTAATTTGAGGATCCCAACCTCAAATTTCGGGCAATACGCCTCGAATTTAAGGTGGCGCACCTAGTGGAAATGGCCAATTACTTTTTTCTTGCTTAAAAGGTCGTGGAATTATTAATTACATATTTGCATTTCTTACTATCATGAAAACGTGCTTATGAAAATGTAATGTTACTTCTCTTAATTAGAAAAGTAAAAAAATTTTCCATCGCTAATTAGTGATATCATAAAATTTTAATATTTTTCCAATATTAAAAGTTTCTTAAACTACCATAAATAAATACCAAATTTGATATTTTTTTTTTTATAGGGGCCATTTTTGGAGACAAGATCATGCACCTACAAGTTACAAAAAAAAAAAACGTTCAACGATGTCAATTCCTCATTACAATAAAAAAAAATTTGAGCGAGCTTTTAGTGTATTTGAAAAAAAAACAAAGATGATTCTAAAGAGCATACAAAGTTATCTATAAAAACGCAAGTGAAAATTGTGATAGCTGCAATAACTTTGCACAATTATATACAAGAACATGTTGTGAATGATACAAATTTCACAAGAGCAAATTTGGATCCTAACTTATACAAAGTTGGTTCTTGATATTGTAAAAAAAGAGGGTAGTGCTTCAAATGACGATGCAACTTCTGACATGCATATTTACATGATCAAATAACCATACCATTTATTTTATTTTAGCAAAAAAATTAAATTTTATTTTTTTTTATATAAGTTTGTCAATACATGTCTTTTACATTTTTGTCAACATTTAGGGTGTATTTATTTTGTAGATAATAAATGATTCGAAAATATTATCCACACTTGAATAACTGAGAAAAATAAATGAACAAAAAATATTTTCATCGTCCGCAAAAAAATATCTAAACATAAATTATTTTCAATAATGAAAATACTTATTATTGACTAATTATTTCAAGTGATACGGGCGATTATTTTTAGAAAAAAATATTTTTCAATTGTTTTTCCACGAAACAAAATGAACCTTAGGGTTTGTTTGATAATATTTATGTTTCTCTATTTTTCCATTCTTTTGTTCCCTGGAATAGAAAAAGAAGAGAATTTGTTTGTGTACATCAGTTCATTTTTCTATTCAATGGTCGGGGAATAGATTTAGAACATAAGCAAGAACTGTATATATATATAAATACACACACATACACACACACTTTTTTGTTACCAAAAAAAAATGAAACAATGTCATTTTAGATAAACAAGCTTAGTGTAACCGGACTTGACCTAGTACCCAAATCTCATATACCTAAGTCGCCTAGCCAGTTTTAGGTTGAGGTGCTTTTTTTTTTCCCTTCCAGAAGAACATTAATAATTTGGCTTCCTTAATATACTTGTCATCAAATAATATCAACATCAAATCAAATAATCGATTTGATTTCTTTTTAATTTTTATGTTAAGATGTTTCTTTCAGCACCCTTAGATACATTTTACAAAAGACGCACCGAAAAATTCACATGCAAAATGAAACGATTGACAGTAACAAAAGAACATTTAAATTCGTATTTGAATACTTTGTACCTACATATATGAATTATGTTACACTTGAGTTATATTAAGTCCTATTTTTTGTTTATTGGAGGCGGGTGTGGTGGAGTCGACGAGGAGGGTGGAGTTATATGTTTTTGAGTTAAATCTTTAAATATTATCTTTTGGTTAATCGTAGTGCTTTTTTTTAGGATTTTGGGATAAGAAGGGAAGAAAGAGACAGTGCGGGGAAAAAAAAACAAAACTCAACTTGAATTTGCCCAATTTGACTTGAACTGTCAAAGCTACCTTAAATCATTTACTCATTACCCGACCTATCCGATCTAGCTCAGTGTTTTTGACACCATTACTAACTATGACATTGGATTTTTTGAGGTCATATTAGAATATTTTGATCGGTTAAGTCCTTAGAGAAAATTTACTTTTTATCCAAACATGATTGTTAAGCGCTTGTTTTGGTAACGTTTCTATTCCCCAAAATAAAATAAAATAAATAAAAATATGTTTGATAACGCAAATAATTCTGATTCTTATTCTGCTCCCGAGAATGCTTTTGGACCCATTTTGAGAAATAAAAAAATTATTTCTCAAGAAAAAGAACACTTTTTAAGAATAAAAAAGGCAACGATAGTCTTCTCTCACTTTTATCGAGCACTTGCAAGGTGTGGGCCGGATCAACCCAACCTGGTCCAAATATAATTTTTTAATAAAATTTTGGAAATTAATAAAAAAAAATCATAAAATTCTTATAAAATAAAAAAAGGAAAATTCATAAAAATTCCAAAAAATTAAAAAACTAAAAAATCTCAAAAATCAGGAGATAGGTCATTTCAACTAGTCAGCCCTTTTTTTTTTTTTATGATTTTGCCTTCCAATTTCTCCCAAATGATTATTTTTCCCCTCATGGATAAATCGTTTCAAAAATTTCCAAAAAATCTCAAAAAATAGGAAATGGGTCCATTCAACTAGCCAATCTTATTTTTTGGTGATTTTGCATTCCAATTTTTCTAAACCCTGCTTGATTTATTGTCGAAATGCCATGCTACATCAGTGATCATCCGCATCTGAAGTATCCCCATTTTGGCAAAAAAGATGTCATGGTGCAAGAGGATCGTAATTGTGGGGTCTGAGAAAAGTAATTAATGTGATTATGTAATTATTTGATTTAAATGACAAATTCAGAAGAAAAATTATTTCCTAGAACAGAAATTTTATGTAATTACCAAATGCATTTCTATTCATAGAATATAAAATTTTATATAGTTAACAAACGCGTTCCAATTCTCTAAAACTCATCTGCAATAGAATCAAAAAAATTGATTCAATAAAAATCATTTTTTTGGAACAGAAACGTTATCAAATAGGCCATAAGTCTCCACTGACATTATTATAATAAATGAAAAAAATAGGAATAGAAATTTTTAGGGTCACACCAAACGTTATTATGTTCTTTTTTAAAAGCCATTACTTTACGTTCAGCTAGCCTAAAAAAAGCTACTACCAGTAGAAGTGGTTGAAGTTTTTACAGTGCTAAAGTGATAATAGAGACAAGGAGCTGATCGACTTTCTTCGCCCCTCCCCCACTTATTGATTAGGGCGAGTCACTCAAGTCCTTGCCATTCATCCCTCTTTTACGAAAATCTCGGGTTTATGCATTTTTCAGAAACTCAACTGCTCGTCTCAGCATGTAAAGGGTTCTAAATTAAGAGCAAACAATCTCCATCTGCATTCATTTCCCTAGGTCGTCTGGCCTGACACCGTTCATGAGCTCTTAGCTTTTCTCCTGTGCTTCACTTGGTCATGCGTGCTATCACCTAGCCCTTCTTTTTCGGAGAGAAGAAGGGATTGGTAAATAGAATATTTGCCCATAAGACAACTTTTCATGTTAAGCGTACAAGTGTTGTTTAGTAGGATTTACCTTTCAAGGAAAGCTATCTAGGAATAGAAATTTTGTGGTGTTATCAAACGCGTTCTTCTGCTCAAAAACTCGTCCAATGAATAAAAATAGAAAAAAATATTTTTGAACGAAAATTATTCTTGAAAATAGAATGTTACTAAACGCACTCAAATTGTAAAATTTGCGGACATTGATTTTCCAATTTTAAATAAATTAAAAGTTAAAAATTTTAAATTGATCATTCGAAAGACTTTTCAAATGTGTTTTCACCACTGACCAAAAAATAAAATTGTTTTCACCAAAAGACATCTCAAGATGTTTCTCAATGCACTTTCAATTATAGTTTAACAACACGGTCTTGCTTTTTCATAAAAGTCCTTTTCCAAACGTGTTTCATCAAACGACATCTCAAAGATATTTCTCAATACACTTTTCAATTACAGTTTAACAAACAGTCTTTGCTTTTCATGAAAATCATTTTAAGTTAAAGTCTTTTGCGTTTTCCTAAAAGATTTTCTCAAAAACGAACCAAACGCAGCTTCTCTCTCTTTTGTTTCTTTGACTTTGATTTGTTTGAATAAACTATATTTTCCTACCCAAACACTAACCCGATATAGGGGTAAGTATGGTCTGGGTTGATCCGGTTTCCTCAAGAATCATGAACCAAACCGATGGTACCGATGCCAATTTTAAGAACCATGGACTGGACCGAATGTCCCTAGAATTGTAGACTGATTGAATCACTGGATCCGGTTCAATTCTCAGGCAGTCTAGTGGAACCATTAAAATCAAATAAAAAGAAAAATGAAAATAAAATTAGAAAACCATAATTCCAACCACGATTGAGCCCATAAGAGTTGAAGAAAGGAATCGTGACACAAAGCCATCATCTTTATTTTTCGCAGCATCTGCAATAGCCAAAATCGTGATACCAGTCACCATAAATTTTGGTTTGGGGGATAAGACTAGGCTAGGACTTGAAATAGAAGACGTCGTCTGAATATTAGGTTTTCTTTTCTTTTCTTTTTCATCAGAATTAAGTTATGCATTTTTATTTTTTAAAATTTTAGTTAAGCAGCAAGTTACAAATTAAAAAATAAAAATAAAAAATTTTCGATTCAAGTTGGACCAATTCCCCCTAGAAATAGAAAGGACTGTCGGACAACGGTTCCACCTTCAAGAACGGAGGATTAAATCGGTGATCTCAAAAACTGGACCAAACCTGTCAATTTGATTCGGTCGGGCAATCCATCTTGGTTACTCCTATTCCATTATAACCGCGTCTCCATTCCGAACATTTTTTTCGACTTTCTCTGCAACCAAACAGACCAAAATCGATGACACCCGCCAAATCCCGACCTACCGACTGCCCGACTCTCCTTTTCCCGCACTGCTTTGACTGTTAGTTTCGCGGAATCTCTTCGCACATTTTCTCACTCCGTTCTCCAAACGTTTCCCGGTGTTTTCCCTTGTTCATGAAACTCCCTCATCAGTCGACACTCTATGGACCATGGAAACCGCCACGGAACCACCGTCCGATCTCCAAACCGACGGCCCTGATCCTCCAACCCCACTCTCGCCGCCGCCTCCGATCATGACCTCCTCTCCGAGCTCGAATCCGGCCGCGAATCGCTTCAGCAACTCCGATCGAAGTCGGCTGCCATGGAGGAGGACTTGATTCTCGTTCAGCGGCAACGCGACGAAGCGATCAGCCGAGTCGCGAGCTTGAACGAAACCGTCGATGGCTTGTCGACCGAGAGGGACTCGCTCCGCGGAGGATTAAGGAGCTGGAGGATTTGGCCGCGGAGAGAGAAGACGAGTCTGTGGCGAAGTTTGAAGAGGAGTTGAGGGAGAGAGAAGGGCTTAGGATCGAGATTGAAGTGTACAGAGAGAAGTTTCACGGTTTGGAGACGGAGAGGGAGAAGCAGAAGGAGTTTCTGCTCAGAATCGCAGAATCGATGAAGGCGGTGAAGGAGAGCTTGGCGAGGATAATAGAGAGTCTGGATGACGAGAAGGTCGCCGAGAAAGAAGAAGATGAAAGCCTAGATACAGGAGAAGAGCTAGACCGAGAATTGAGATCGGTGTGGGAAGAAATATCGGAGGTTACAAGGTTTGTTGATATGGCGGAATCGAAAGTCAATGGTTATAAGGAATCAAAGAAAAAGGAGAGAAAGCAATTGGAGAACAGCGTGGTGAGTTTGACGGAGGAAAACCGTGATATCAGTAGCCTGTTGAGGATTGCTCTCGTCGAGAAGGAGGCTGTGGAGAAGACCTTGAATAAGTTGAGAGGGGGTAATGAGCAGAAGAGGGTGCCACTGTTGCAATTTGCTGAAAGGGGGTTACAGAGAGTCGGGTTCGGGTTTATGATGGGAAGTGGGAATGCTGAGCAACCATGGGAGCTCAGGCGCATCTAGTACTGGGAGTAAGTCAGATGGTAGTGACTGCGAGGAGGAAGTCGTTAGTGTGGTATGTTCAGTTCTTGTCTAGTTCAATCCATTTCTGCACATGCACTAGTTAAATGTTCTTTGAACTGCATTTAGAGTCCCGTTCTTTGTGTGGCAATTAATGCTACACTATTGTCAACTGTCTGGTATTATTTCAGGTAAAATCTTGTCAATCCTAATTCAGTGGCGCACAAGTACAAATCATTTAGTATTACTCTCAATACAAATTCAATTATTGAGAGGGCAAGCACGAGTTCGGCAAAGATGATAATACACAATGCCACATTGAAACTTCCCGATTCTGTCATGTGGTTGTTTCCGGGAAAATCCATTTTGATAGTGCATATGAGGACCCGTCTCCAGAAACACATAAATGATAACATTCTTTGCTGAAGAGAAAATTGAGAAACATTCTTCTAGGAGGTGCAGCGCCAATCTTTTCTGTTGTCACGAGTCCCGACATACTGCAACCTTCGCCATAACAAAGTTATAAGCTAGAAAGATAGAAAGGATGATCTCCATTTAAGTTTCACATGGTAGAGGCATGTTTCGAGTGTGCAAGGTACACTTCTATGTGTCTCTGTCTGCCTATTTATCTCTGTTTTTTGCATGTGTGGCTGCTTTTGGCCGACATTATGATCCTTCTAAACATTGCATATAACATGCATTATTCATTGTTGTCCTTTTTTTTTTTTCTGGTTTCTGTCATTAATTACTTTTCTAATTTCAATTTGGTGAATTACTGGCATCTGTTTTGACTTTTAAGAAAAACTAGATTGGTGAGAGAATATTGTGAATGATTGTCTGTAAAGAATTCCCTTGTCTGATTTGTGTTTTTTTTTTTTTACCAGGCTTCAACTGTGGAGAGAATAATGAAGAATTTGAGGCAAGAAATCACTCAGTTGAGGAAATCTTTAGAGGAATCAAGGTACAAGAGGATGGATGGCACATTCCACATTGCTTTCTACATTCCTTTCCTTGTTATTTGCTCTCTCTTCCAGGTGGAATAGGAACTCACAAGGACTAATTTTGATTTGTTAACTTGTTAAGAGATTCCAGCCATGCTAAGGGTGTTTGCCTTGTCGAATAAAGTTGTTCTTTAAAGTATAGGAAAGATATAACACAAAAGATGAATGTGAGCATTGTCTAAGAAAACGTATAAATTCGCAGACTGTTTTCTTATCTCAAACCTTTTTCTGGGCTACACGATCCATTCATCCTTTGGAGAACTATGATGTGTCTCTAAGCTTTCAGTTTGAGAACATTCGAAATCTGTAATAAGTGAGTACCTAGGCTTTACTTGTAATAATTGCTGGAATAAGTTATCTTTTGCAAACCTTCTTGCACTCTTGCATGCAAAGTGCTCTTGTGAAGTCTCTTATGCAGTGGATGATTGTTGATCAAATGTCCTGTATTGAGTTCCCTTTTTCATCCGGTTTCATAGATGTTTTCACACAGCATTGCAAGGAGACCAGCTTTTCAAGGGAAGCACTAAATTAATATGATGCTCAGAACAGCTAGCTCTTATGTTGAAACAGCCCCTTTCTATGATTAAATGCGTGACTTTGAGTGATTACTGTTGTTCCGCTATCAGGTCAGATACCGAGCGTCTACAGAGCCTTACAAACAAACAAGCTCAGGAAATCGCCGAAAACACACTGTACATAAAAGAATTGGAAGAAGAGAGAGGCTATTAGCTCAAAATGTAATGTTGGGGCTCATTCAAGTGATTATAAGGGTTCTCTGTAAGCATCTGCAACATGATAATTTTTTGCTGACTCAATTTGCTTCCTGTGGAAAGGTTGAGGAGTTATTGAACGAAATCAAGGAAAACTGAAGAAGAGGTTGTCAGATGGAGAGAAGCTTGTGAGTTGGAAGTGGTAGCAGGGAAGAGTGAAATTGAAGAACGTGATAACGTGGTAACAGTTCTCTCTCAGAAGTGAATTTTTCTAGATTGAACGGGTAGTTTCTGCTTATGTTTCGTCTTAAGCTGTTCTACTTTCTTCTTTCCTTTTATTTTCCAAAGGCTTTATTCGAAAAGTTTGCATTGATCGAGATAATTTGCGCAGCTCCACTAGGAAGAATATCA
The DNA here is from genome assembly GCA_019149425.1 of Psidium friedrichsthalianum. Taxonomy (NCBI): domain Eukaryota; kingdom Viridiplantae; phylum Streptophyta; class Magnoliopsida; order Myrtales; family Myrtaceae; genus Psidium; species Psidium friedrichsthalianum. The sequence goes on along the minus strand of JAGVVM010001411.1, from coordinate 29,842 downwards.
GTGTCTTCTCATTCATCAACCCATGGAAGAAATTAAATTAATGCTATATTTATATTTGCTGGATTTTGTTTGGATTGATCTCAAAATAGTTTAGCTTGCGTAAGGCTCTGAACTTTTATACAATAAATGCAGTGGCCGATTATTTTGCATTATGTTTTTTTTTTTTGGTTTGATCGAAACATTACGTCTATCTATTCAGAAGAAAAGGTATCAAGTTTGTGCATGAGGGAAAAAAAATGATGGCATTTGAGATCAATCTAAACAAGAAAACGTAGTTTAAGTGATTGTGAAATGGATCAGTAATGTTATCCATCTCCCTTGTTTACTAAGTTTTTTCAGTTATAAGTCATGTATTAGCATCATTCTTGCGGCATGCCAACTCATAGACCATCATAACCAGATTGCATTCTAGACTTCCAGCCTCCCTGATGCAAAGCCATGTTCTTTCGATGTTTCAGTGCACTTGTTCAAAACTGTCTTCCATCATTTTTCAATTGTATAGAGATTTGGATCCGCAGTGATCAAGATAACACTGGTTTTCCATTTGGAGTCGATGTTGGTAATTGTTCGAAGTATTCACCGGTCCATGTTGGTCAAAATAACACTGGTTAGGTCATCATTCTGAAGCAAGAATGGAGAAGACCAAGGCAGCTTTGGACATATCGAATGGGAAACTAAAACTGAAAGAAGACCTTGCAGCCACTGCAATGGCCGCGCAGGAGGCAGCAGAAAGGTCGCTTCAGCTGGCCGATAGCAGGGCGGCGGGGCTCGGGAGCGGATAGAAGAGCTAACGAGACAGCTAGAAGAGGTGGATGCCAGGGAAAAGAAGAGCCGCCGAAGGGTTAGACATATATGTTGGCCGTGGCGAATCTTTAAGAATCCTGTCGATACTGCGAATGCTAGATTCCCTAACGTAAGGAGGATGCTCCCGGAAATGCAAGCGTTGCTTCATTCTAGCGCTTAACCAATAGCTGTTTCCCGTTGAGCCGGATCACAATCTCTGCCGGGAACTGCACCTACCATGAAGAGTTGCACGTCTCGATTGTTACACGTTTGCTATTCATTGGTTTATTTTTCTTTGCATTTCTCCTCCCCTGTACTAGAATTTTTTTTATAGCGCTACCACTAACCAACAGTACGGATAGCACACGACAGTGTTTTTATGTGATTCAGGTAGAAAGCTTTCGCTGTACATCTTCTCTATAGAATTCCTGCCCCACTTTCCACTTGAAACGGTTCTTTTCTTTATGTTCAAAGCACAAAATTTGTGGATAATAGTTTATTTCCCCAGAATAAAATACTTCTTCTGTTGATATATCTTACAAAACTGTGTTGGAAATCGAGCTCTTACTACGGAGTCCTAGAGCATTTAGATGGGTCAAAATGTCGGTCGAACTATACCCATCAATCGTAATCCCAATTCTCGTTTGTTAATGTCCGAAGCAAAGAAAATATGTAGTGATCTATTTGATTGACAATGTCCTTGTAACATGGACAAACAGGGAAAAAAAAATTCTACTATGATACTAATTTGAACCCCGATGTCGTTGTTGAAATTAAGCAGGGAAAGTAAAATCACTAAACATAGGGAGCGATTTCCTTTAGACGATTTACCTAGTTTTCTTCTTGTGGCCCAAAAGATCACCTTCCTGGTTCCCACGTTCGGATTGAAGAAAGTCACGATTTTACCGTGTCATTTTGATTTGAAGTTTAAACCCACCAAGGGAATGGGACTACTGCTTAAAACGCAAGCGTTTCGAGTCTTCGGGTATTGCCTAACTGAGAGGTGATGATCTCTGCGCTCGGCTCTTCGATCGCGCTCTGCAGCAACCGAAAGACGGATTTTTGTGTTTTCGAGCTGGAGAAAGAATGAAACGGGCCGAGAAGGCGGAGGAGAACAATGGCGTGAAGAAGGTGATGTCGCCATGCGACGTGGAGGCTCTGAAGAAGTGCTTGGAAGAGAACAAAGGCGACTACCTGAAGTGCCAATCACAGATCGAAGCTTTCAAATCCTCTTGTTCCCTGAAGAAGCCGACCTCAGTCTCCCCCGTCGAATCTACTCCATAACTCGACCATGCTGGCGTCGGCGATCGAGTGCACAAAGATTCTCGGTTTCGAATCGCTCCACGCGTTGCGATTCTCTCAAAATCGCGGACTAATTGTAGATCGGAAGAAGGATGCTGCCAGGCTTAAAAATCGTCACGATCCCAGCTCGACGATATTTCTTCGATGAAATCGATTAGGCAATTGCGTTGTTTCTCATTAGTTATGAAATAAAAAGTTGCTCTAGTTTGCCCCCTGCGGTTGTGGATGAAGGCTGATGCGAAACGCTTTGTTTCGACCTTTCGGGTCGTTCTGTTGTTTACGATCTGATGCTGAATCTGGAAAAGGGGATAGAATTTGCTCTGGTTGCCAGCTATAAACCGTCCAAGGTGGTGATCATATAAGTTCCGGTGAGGTACACCCAGAAACGTTCTTCACCGATGGACGATCCTTTCCGGTCAATACGATGAGAAACTTCTACTTACCTAGTCAACGACGTGTTCTTGATGCACCTAAGAACCCTCTGTTCTCAAACCCATGGCCTGCCATATGATCCAGCAGTAGTTGGTCATGAATCTAATGCGCAGGCATTTTGGAGTGAGCATTTTCCTACATCAAGTGGATCACAAATACCAAAGAAGAATCATAACGATGGGATCAATTCCATTACGACCAAATCCTTGTATGGTTTCCGTAACATGATTAGCTACGTCTCGTATTAGCAACTGATTGCTAGTCTAAAAAATCCTGACTTGAAGCGCCCCACCAATGTCAACACGGAACCTGAAACTCTCTTTAGCATCAGATGGAGTCTATGAGAAACTGAAACTCTTCCCGACCATTTACATTTTTGCATGATAAATGAGTGAAGAACTCAAAAGTCAGAACCTAAGCTTTCAGGGCAAAGACGTGTAAGGGCACCATCAGCATGCATTGCAGCTCTTCCTACATGTCCCGTAGTAATCTGGTGAGCCGATCATGTATACAGGATTCTTTTGGCATTCTCCAGTGGCGGCCCATCTCGGACAATTCTCATCCTCGTCAGTGCAGCTGTCGCTGTCGGAGTCCACAGATGTCTTTTCACTGTCTAGGGGTCGTATGTGAAAGAGCTTCGTGGCACACCACATTTCACCTTCAAGTACGGGGCACCTGGCGTGGGAGCTTCTCATGTCAGGAGATGCATCGAGATGGAGAGAGAAAAACAAGATAGCATCCCCTTTCATTGGTCTCAAGATGTCATCACTCTTGCTACAATCGGACCAGCTCTTGCCATTCAGCTGAGATACTCAAATTGAGGGAAACAAGTGAGTTCGCACTACAATTGCAGCAGTACTAGGGATAGATTGAGGCTAAGCTCTTCTCACCTCTGAGTCAGGGAAAAGTATCTCCCCACCCCGAGTGACATTTGAGAGATACAAAATAACTGTTGCCATCAAATTCTTGGCCTGTGTTGGCACGGAAGCATTACCATAATAATCATACTTTAGTTCACCTTCTTCAAACCCGAAATGCATTATCTGTATGTGCCTGCCCATTTCTGTAACATCGTGATAGTTACATTATCTTAGTACAGATTGTGTACACAAGGCAGCCCTTCAAGGGCTTAATTTGGCACTACATGAAGTAAGTACCTTTGGGGAGAAAACTCCAAGCTGAAATCCTTTCCTCGATCCTTGTCACTATTCCATCCTAAGAGAAGCAAAGGTACACTGTCGGTAAATTTAACTCAGATCTGGAACAGCTTTCCAAAAGTTTTCACTACCCTTATACTGCTAAGAGAGAAACTTTCCCTTCGGAGTTTAGAGGAGACAATCAACCAGAAAAAAAACATTATGATACTGAGGATCCAGGACTTTTCTTAACTACCCCGTAATAAATTGCTTTTATAAAGCAACATTATTTTCAGTTTAAGTGAATTCCTAAGAAATGAGGATGATAATGAAACTCTTATGCACTACAGTCATTTTCAAACCCGACCAATTCAATGAACCATTCAAGCAAGAAAATAGCTTCAAGTATGTCGAACTGACATAGCTATGAAGCTTTATATATGGATAAATAATAAGGAATGTGTTAGGGCATCTATCTGATACTTCTGAAGAAAAGAGAAGATAGCATTAAAAGAAACATACAGCTCACATAAAAGTTAAGGACTTTAGGGTTCTGGTGTCATAAAATCTCAGATGCAACAACTGGTAAATTATAAAATAAACTAGCAAGGTTTTTAAGCTATCGTTCACAATAGGTGATCTTGACAAGAGGAGTCTCGATACAGCAAGTTGCAGCTAAAGAAGTAAAGCAAGACTGCAATTGAAGCATATCCAGTGTGAGATGACATGACGAGTGTCCATGAACCTTAATTATCCAGACCTCTGGTAGATGCTATAGCAGCGAATTGAAAACTCTAACTGCAGAATTTACTAGAAATGAAGATGCATAAAAGTCAAAAACTCACTGTTAGATCTGATGGAATTTCAGATCTCAATGAACGCCTTTGGCTATCAACTTTCTCCAAATCATCATCCCTCTTCATGTTCTTATTCGTGCCATGGACCTACCAACAGAAGTTTTTACATATGTGTGCATATTGATCAATAGTAACAACAGGGAAGGAAGAGATATACCAACAACTTAAGGTGATCACACTCTTCATCTGTCATAAAACCCCTATACAAAAAGACCCTGTCAAGGGAAGGAAACTTTAGCCCCTTACAGTAAGTCTATATACTGCTTAAATCAAGAAAAGTTCTGACCACCCAAAAAAAAAAAAGGCTTGCACTGTGTATCATTTACAATCTCATGAGAATTGACCTGTACATGCTACACATGTTCATCCTTCTTATGCAAAGGAAAAGATACGGAATGAACAATGATTCCAAAAACTGTATAATCATGAAATAAGGTGCTATCCATCTAACAAGAGTGAGACTAGTGGAAGTACCTGACCTTGGTCGCCACGAGAGCTGTACAACTCGTGAGGGGTTAATTCTGTTGGAAATAAATGAGTTCCCCATTGCAATGGCCATACCCCTGTCACCTTCCTTGTCCCTGAGCTCCTTGCGGCTGCCGAAACATGAAGACAAGCCAAGAAAAATCATATAAAACACCAATTTCTTTGAATTTAATGGCACTAAATAATCATGAACACAAAAGTCCAGGGTCCAGAATTGGACAAAGAGAAAGGAAGAAAAGCTTGATCTACTACCGAAGGCATCATGTACAGCTAAAACCTGAAACTTGATCAGTCAACGGCTACATCCAAAGTTCATCCTCAAGACAAATAAGTGCCACATTCTTTCCTGGAGCAATAAGCAAATTCAAGGCAATACGAGGATATTGGAAAATATCCCCTACTCCCAACTCACTGCTTATGTCCTAGACTTAATTAGTAACAGCAACAGATATTTGAAACAATTTCACGAGGGGGAATCACATCCGCAGAAAATAAATTGAACTAATCCAAGCAAACGATTGTCTGGAGGCTTTTGAAGTGGCTTTAGATTGATATTTTTCCAGTTGAAAGAGAATCTGGAGCAACCAAATGAATGAGACAAGATCCATCATTGATATTGTGCTCACTGCTCAGCAAAATTCGCAACACGGCGAAATTTTAAAAAAATATCATCTCGAAGCTCATGTCAGAATCCCATCGTCAACAAATACTCCTAAACAACTCGAGTAACATCCACAATACAAGACTGCGCGCAAAAACCAGAACACTCTGAACGCGAAAGGCAATCCGATTCAACCTCTAGAAATCAAACTATAAGTGCATGAGGTGCCAAAGCCGACGGCGACACGGATCATCGAAAAATGTCCGAATTAAGGAGGACAGCAGCATTTCTGCACCGGATCAGGCTCACTCCGGAAGGTATGAATTGCGAGCGACCATTGGGGTTGCTCTTACCTCTCCGCGAAACAGCTGGACAGCGGTAGTACGAAAGCTACGAGAACAATCGACGGAAGAGATGCCATTGGCGATCGAGCGCGAGAGAGAGTCGGAGTTGGAAACGTTGATGCCTTTCCCTCTGATCCCGGTCGCTGAAGGAGATGGCAAATGTCCCTGTTCTCGATGCTTTTGTCGTTAGTAAATATGTCATAATGGGTATAGTTTGGGGTTTTTTATGTCACAAAAAAAAGTTCAGGGTAAATATGTCACAATGAGCATAGTTTGGGGTTTTTTATGTCGCAAAAAAAAAGTTCAGGGTAAATTTGTCACAATAGGCATAGTTTAGGGTTTTTGGTGGTATTTACCCTTAGTTTAATGAAGATCTTTTTTTGTGGACTTTTATGTACAAGTAAAGGCGACTTTCATTGAATTATTTTAGGTAAAATTTTAAAAAAGGACCTCTTCCCCTCAAATAAGAATCTAAGTGAATTTTATTTATAGAAAAAAACATAATCAAAAGTATATTCGTCATTTTACATTTTTTGAATTTTTTTATTATCTCTTTTTTCCTTTTCCTTTTTTCCTTTTTATCGGTGACTAGCCTTAGACGATGGTTGACCACAGACAAGGGCAAATCTCGCCTCTGGTGGGTAAGGCAACTCGAGGCCATCACAACCCTTCACTAAGCAAGGCAAGTCCTCGTTGCCCACAGACAACGTCGACCCTTGCTAGATATGGGCGAGGGTCACTTCGCCTGTAGTTGACAAAAGTTTGGATGAGGTCACTAGTTACTGGCGAGCCCTTGCTGGCCCAAAAAATAAAATTAAAATAAAAGCAAAAAACTAAATTAAATAATGAAAATGTCCTTAGTTGGTCCTTTTTTGAAATAATGAGAACATTTAAAGCTCTTACTTAAAACAAAGTCCACTTTAGGTCTTTATTCGAGAAAATAAGGACAATTGAAGGAAGATTATTTTTGAAAAATTATTTTTTCAACTTTTCATTGTTCGGATGACGTAACGCTAATCGATTTATAGAATCCATTTTCTATAAACTAAAAATAACAGGCTCAAATTGAGAGAAAACGATTTCCTCTTCTAAGAAGAAGGAAACCATTTTTCCTAAACCACCCAACAAACAAATGAAAAATAGCCATTTTTTAAAAAATGATTTTCATAGAAAATATTTTCTTTTATTATGAAGTTTTTGTTGAAACAAATGCAACGGTGAAAATGAATGATAATTAATAGTGCTTTCCGTGAAAATCATCTTTTCTCTTACTGTAAATGGGTTTTTGTTAATTAATTATTTTCAGTAAACCAAACACGTGAAAGTCCGGCGAAGAATTTTTTTTTTCCATCAATCAAAAACATATTCCAAAAGAATGCCAATTAAGAGGCTCGGTTATTGGTCCAGACGTGTGCTGTTCCTATAGAGTCGAATATTAAAACATACTACAAACGAAACCATCACTAACCATCAATATTAAGCATCCTGATCCCATTTACGAAATTTTTATCCAGCATTTTTACCCTTCTAACTAGTCTCTATAATTAATGAATTCTATAGCTTAGACACTTTCCTGCGAAAGTGTGAAATTGCAGCTGAATTTCCAGTGCTTCACTGTTCGCAAACCACAAAGATCAGCTGGAGATTGGAAGAAGATGGACAGTGAATCAAGATTTCTTAGCTTATCCAAAAAACAAGGAATAAAAAACATGGGTGATGGATCAAAATGAACCGATGCTCTTTGACTCCAAGGTCGAGATCAAGCACCATCGCTCTTAATTTATTGTTCTGCATTCTCTTCATCCCGTTTTATACATGATCGCTAAAACTTTACCGAGTAATCTTTCTATTCTTCGGCCCTCGCTGTCCTCTAGTTATGCACCGAAGCTTCAGCAACTCGATGAGCGCTACTGCTCAGCCAAACCAATTTCTTACAAATATTAGTGCAAATGAAGTACAAATAAATCAATGGAAGTATTAAACAGGAGTCATCCACTTGAAAGTTGCGTCTTCCCTCGAATCACACAATCAATCTTCTTGACGATGAGATTTCTTAGAAATCATGTGACCTGATTCATCCTTGTCGAAGAGACGCTCAATCACTACATCCCAGCTTTCATTCTTTTTCTCCCTTTTGGACGAGCCGGCAGATGAGCCACCATCAGATTTGTACGAATCGTGCCCTTCTTCCGGATCATCAAAAGTGCCATACTGAGAAGGTGAATATGCATGTGGAACAGCCAAAGTAACTGCCCTCTTCAAAGCAGCCTTGTACTCTTCTGAGTGTTCTCTGACTATTGTTTCCTGCCGCTCCATCCGTTGCTTGACTGGAATTTCCATGATATGATCTTTCTCAAGCATCAGCTGGAGGGGAAAATTGGCAAGGTGCTTTCATAAAAAAATCGAGATACCAGATCGGGATTTCTTGCGCGGACAAAGCAGTTAAATAGGGAACCAAACCCAGAGTCGTCCATGGGACTATGCATTTTGTTATTATTGATTGGCCTAATAGGAAGAAAACCATTGATGCTTCACCAGCTTGTCTTTCTAAGGACTCAAGTCATAATTTGACATCATGGTATGCACACAAACATCATTAAGTGACAGATACATGTCATATTTGCTTTCTGCGTCTGCCAGTTCCACACCTTGAAATATCTTGTGACTATTACTTTCTAGACATAATCAAGAAGCAGTACACAATAATGCAATATGCTCTGGTTTAGTCTTATACATGTCGATACATATAACTGAGTTTGTTGCTAGTCAGTGCAACTTCACTGAGAAAGGACCGGACACAAGGGAGGAAAGCCAAAAACAGCCAAGGTTTTCCAGTGGACAAAGGTGAGACTGCCATAAATGCAAATCTCTGGATGTCTATCTTGACGTCAGAATCTCTTCCACATTTCATAAGACTAGAAACTCACCCTTCGCCGTTTACTTTCATGAAAGTTTTATCACACTCGGTCCGCAATCCTAATAATTTTGGTTAACCATTCACAACTTCACATAAAAAGAACTCTTTACCTGTTAGGCAGCATCTCAAACATATGCATTCGTGCTATAGGTAGGTGACTAAGATGGGTAAAGAAGAAAAAGTGTAAACTTGGCTTCACAATCACAGTAAAGATGCAAATGTGAAACTTACATCATGAGCTCTCTGGGCTTCTCTTTCTATCCATACGATGGAATGGTCAGAAGTCGCATTGCAAGATAGAACTATGTGTTCAAACCTCTCCATCCACAGCACTGCCGTCCTTACAACCGGGGGAAATCGTCCCATCCTGGCATAGTTGGAAATTAATAATTTTCTACCTCCTTGAAACTGTATAGTAGATGCACTAATAAGCCAAATTTCTAGTAGAGATGCTACATATCGTGAGGACCATGAATTACCATAAATTCGTCTATATTGCCTTAAAGTCAGAGAGTATTACTTAATAATCATTCAAGGAAGTTGTTCGACTTATGTGCACGTGCTCAACAAAATAAAACACAAAAAATCTCTCTTTGCACTTAAAATGTATGACAATGCTTTCCAGACGCTACATCTTCTCTAAATGACTAACATACTTGAAAGGCTTTCTCTCAACTATATGATAGAGGCGACCGTGTGCATATAGTCTTCTGGGATCTTTCAGCATCTTTTCCTCTGGAATGCAGGTATCCCTCATGCACCTCAAGCAAAGGAGGCACGGCAAACTGTCCAACAAGAGAAAGAAGATCATCAATATTTTCAAGTGAGAGACCAAAAATGAATTTATTGGCCATAATCATTGGTCTTGATCACTTCAACATTCCTTGCTAACCACATCTGCATTGAAATTGATACTCTCATGATAAGAAGGAAGGGAAGTTCTGATTTGCCTCATGGAACTAAAGTTCTCATTTTGGTATAGTGCGACTCAGAAAATGTTGCTGTAGCCCCTACCAGAAAAGTGACTTGAAGATGTCTTCCAAGGGTGTAGCTGTTCGTGGTAAAAAATCATCCTGATTCAATGGAAAAATCTCCATCAGATGAATAAAAAATTACTTGTGGCAGAATAGCCAGACACTAGCAGAGTGCAGCTCCATGATGCTATAGCTGCTGACAAAATGCTTAACCAAACAAGTCGTACACTAGACAGTGCCGCTACGATGATTCTTAATGAATAGATTGGTAAGGGGCTTTAGAAAGTAGCAATTCACCATCTTAACACCTCTTTATTGGTTACATCCGTGGCAGAAGCAATTGGATATTGTTGAGGCAAATTTCCATAAGGAAGAGGGCATATCTCACCAGAGTTTCAATGGACGAGAAGTAGAGAGCCAGCTATCAACCTCACAAGAAGAGACGCTCCCACAAGTGCCGTCTATTTAATATTGCGACCGGACAAAAAAGAACAAAAAGAAACCGGGAATCCGACACTGCATCCGCCCAGCCATATACAGTGCCAAGAACTTTGAAGAATAGCAGTTGTGGCTTAAGATTTTAGATCAACCAATGTGTAAAGAGAGGTTCGACCAAAAAAAAAATGTGCAAAGAGAAACGAGCAATGCATGCCGAAGTTCCCATAGCAATTAAACTTTAATAGGCATGTCTCCATGCGAAGAGATACTTGAGTACTCACTTCATTCAATGACAAGAGTGAACAACAAAGGGACTACGAACTTGCCTGGAGCACAACAGAGTTGATGACATCCGCATATCTGACTGCCAAGTTCAGGGACATGCACCGGGCAGGTGCGATGGCATAGCATCTGACTCTCTTCCTTTCGATATTACCCAGCTTGTCAAGATTTCTCACAACAACCATTGTCAACAATGCTGCAACACCAGAACCTAACGAATGTCCAGCAAAAGTCAATGTGTAATTAGGGTACTTCTCCAACAATTCCTTCAAGACCTCACATTCTGCATCCAATACCCAGCAGCAGCCTTTAGCAACCCATTAGAACATAGCCACCATCAAACTTCCTTTTCCCCAATTTATTATCCAAGAGGACTGCATAGTCACTCTCTTTTGCCATGTTCAACCCCGAAAGGCAAGAACTATGTCTGCATGGTCGTGATCAACATACAGCATATAAGGAGGCCGCCTGTCCTCGTGTATCTGCATAATCTTTTCGCAGAAACAACCAATCCGGGTTTATTCCATAACCTCCTTGGGGTTCCCAAAGTGGGTGCCGTAAATCATCTTCATAAACAGCTAGAATGTAGCGGCAAAGGCGAGGAACGGGCTCAAATTCTTCAGCACTGGCATGGCCCCAAGTTTCACTGTCATGACCTGCAGTATGGAGACATCGCTTCCATGCCCAACGAGCGCATGCCAGACAGTAGACGCACCAAGGAGAGGGAGGCCGATATCAATGACATGGATGCCTATGCCTAGAACCCAAGCATGCCGCCAGGACAATAGGGAGTGTGCAAATCTCCAATCCAAATGAATTAAAGGACATAGCCTGCTAGTGAAGTGGTCATGCTTGTATCCGGGAATAGAGACTCTGGAAGCTTGTGTGAGAACCGGAATTGATTACCAAGGGACAAATCAATTACTATGTGACCGTTTATCCGGTAACAAGAGGATGCTTACTTTGACAGGGCACAGACGATTCAATGTCTACACAGGAGACGGATAGAGGTTGCACAATGAATGGCAACGTTAAATCGCGAGAGGGAAACCTTAGATAGAGAATTCACGAGTAGCTTCCCTCCCAATAAAAACAAGTACGCTAGCAAAACCACTATCAGAATCGAGCAAGAATCTCCGGATAGACTGGACAAGCTGCAAACTCTAGAGTTCGATATAGGAATCTCTAGGAAGCCAAAATCACCACTCGCCAGAGCAAAGCCCGAAGAAGATTAAGACTACGACTCAGCCACGCGTCAAAGCACAGATCTGATCAATCTGATCCCTGTTCCGCGTGGCGCCGTCGACAGCAGTTCCCGATCCCAAAATCGAACAGCAAAAACTAAAACCAGAGATCGCCAGTTAGAGAAAACTTCACTGAACGGGACCGAGCGCGGGCGCTGAGTGATCCAGAGGACCAAGGAGGACTTCACGGGCAAGAACGGAAGCTCGAGACACGAAAGGAACATGGACTCTCGACCTCATTGTCGTGTTTCCGGTTCTGTGGTATGCAAATGATGGGGCATGGTGCGCGCCGAGTTGAAAATGCGATTTACGCAGCAATGGCCTAATGGGCGGTCAAATCAAGAGTCGAAATGGGAGCAATCGACTTGAGGAGGATGACGAAGGTGAGAGAAAAGTGAGCGAAATGGCTCTACCTGCAAGTCAAACCTCAGGGTCAGCGTCGATGGTTGATGAAGAAGAAGAAGAAGAAGAAGAAGACGACCAGGGCACGCTGGAAGGTGTTGAGATATGACTGGCGACAGTTGTGCTCTTGGTGTACTAGCTAGCGACTCCATTTCTTCTCGTCGTTGCCCACATGCAAGTCCGCCGCCGCGGAAACCATTCGCGTAATTGAAATATATACGCTAAAAAATTTAAAACTTCTCAGGACAATTTAATTGAACCCTAAAATTGACAAAAATATAATATAATTTTAAAATTTATTAAATTAGTGCAACAAGTCCTTCCTTTAATTCCGTCCGACTCGACCGACGGAAACTATTAGCGTAGCTTTTTTTTTAATATTTTCTCTCTTTTATGGGCGATAACGTGGCTACAACATGAAATGAAAAGTCAAGGCGACGTTGTTTTGATTTAAATTTGATTTTTTTACATAGATTCTATTAAGATTAAATAGGAATAATTAGGACAAAAAAACTGTATAAAAAGCCAAAAATTAAGACCAAAAAAGAATGATTATATAAACAAAAAACTAAATTAAAAAACACTACAAAAGAAGAAGTTGGAAACCAGGCGACATGGCGGCCGCTGGTTTCCAACTTCATTTTTTTTTTTTGGGATTATTCTTTTATTTTTTTGGTTTATATTATTAAATTTACTAAATTTAAATAAAATTCGTACATAAAGTGAAATCTTGATCAAAACAAAGTGAAAATATTTAAATAAGTCACGCCGGTTTTTCCACGGCTGAGTTGGATAAATTTAACGGAATAACTTAATTGCATTTTTTATGAGTCTCGAAACTCAATTGCACTTTTGTAATAAGTTTTAGGGCTTTTGGTGCACATATCCTTATAAAAAAAAAGCACATAAATCATGTGAACCCCCCATTACGTGCAAATCGAATTAGAAAAGACGGGATAAATTTGACAAATCTGTATCGTCCACGCGAACTAAACTTGGACTGGAGTAGCTCTAATTCTATGTTATAGTATTCAACCCAAAAGATTAAATCGATAGATAGAGAGAAAAAGACGTCTTTATAAGATGTAAATCCTGTAGACAAGTAATTTGGGATACTTTAGCATGTGGTATAAGTTCGACCATGGAATGCCATAAAACAACTTGACCCCAGCACCGCGGTAGAGCTCTTATGATAAAGGTCGGGATTGTCGGCCTTGGTCCCCCTTCCCATGCGTCCAAACTCATCAAAGAACATGCACGCGAGTCCAATGTTACATTTCATTGGATAGGTTTATGATTTGGGCCAAATAGCCCAAACAACACAATTTTTACGATTTTTCAAAAGTAATGAAAAAGGACAAACCGACCAAAAAAAGAAAAAAAAAAAAGAACAAACCTTTTACCATAGTAGAAAAGTTTTACATAATCTTCAAACTTGCCAAAAAAGGAAAAATGCACGTCGTTTGGCCCGTGTGACAAAAATGGCATCCGCTAATATTTCGCTTTATAACCGGAAGGTCTAGAACTTCATCCGAAAACGAAAATTCTAGGTAGAGGAATTTTTTACGCTTATGTAGAGAAAATAATGCGATTTCGATATTGAGAAAACACTTTGAAATAGATATTAAAATGAAAGCTAGTTGTATTAGGGGGTCGAGAATCTACTAGTACTAGCCATTGATAATTATTAACGTCAACGCCATGGGATTCATTTGGGCTGATACGGGGACAATAACAGAGCGAATTGACGAAATACTACATAATCCTATTTTCGTCACGATAAAAAAAGGCTACACACGTATTTGGCATGTTCAATCGTACTTGGCCACGATTGCTTGTTTTTTCACATAAAATTGATCCGAGAGGCGAGTTTATTGTCATAAGATCGAAAAAGTTAGGTGCGCAAAATTAATACTGAGATTTTTAGTAAACGAGAGTGTTTCTACGAGTTCACGAGCTAAAAAGCAAAACCTCTGCCTTAAATTACAATGACACTTGACAGCCGATAGCTATTAATTTATTGTTGGAATGGTAAAAAGTGCCCTACGACACTTGTTAAGCCTCGTCGATTGTGCTTCGGAAACTCGAACTTTTTACTCGAAGTAGGTGACTTTTTCGTCGTGCATAATCGCTCATATTTCACAGTGTGTATGTGTAATATACATTTTGAAGTGTCTTAGGGATCCCAAATTGAGAAATTATATTTCCATTTAATTTAATTTGGCCTACATATATACCAAGATAGCACCATATACACTATAGTTTTTTGTTTGTTAAATATAACGAACCGAGTCATTTCTTAGAGGCCCAACTTAGAAAAATATATGTATTGTAAGTAAAATGAGATAGCCATCCATCACTTCCATTAGCGCAGCAATGCTTGTAAATAAGAATCACATATAGAAAGTGATAAAATTAAACTAGTAAAGTCAAATAATTGGTTGGGTAGTATGTTAATTCTCTATTAGGTGAACATTAAAGCAAGAATTCGCTATTCAATGTAAATTTGGCACAATTGAAATGGCCCTGTTCAACTTACCTAAACAATAAGCATTATAGCTACTCATGATATTTATTATACTTTCGTATATGAGGAATTTAATTATAAGAAATGATATAAAGATCTAAACTAAATTCTAGATACCAAGTAAAAAATTGATTGGATTCACATTTAATCAACGTTTCAAATTACTTTCATAGATGTATATAACTTGAACCTAATTATGCTTTTGACCATATGAAAAATAGAGAAGAAGAAGAAAGGAAAACCTAATTATGCTGACTTCTAAGAGGGGACCGAGGGCCGGAGAACGGTGTCGTAGCAATGGAGTCAGCGTGTTTTACTAAATTAACCCCCATTTCGTTTATTTCCGCCCGCACAAGCTTCTGGTTATAAATAGGCACAGAACCCCCGATCCAAACCCTAGTTCTTCTCCGGCCCGCCTCAGATCGTCGTCGCGTCCGAAAGGTACGCGTGCTCCGACAAACTGAATCTGCAATGCTTATATGTATTGGCTCGAATCGTGCGCGTTTTGGGATTCGTTGTATAGACTGATTTTATCTCGACAGCTGGAGTTACTCAGTCTGTGAGAACCTTGTCCTTGTACTCATGCGTCTTTGGCTTGAATTCTTGTGTTGTTACTCTTGTCTCGAAGCTGGTATTTGATTTCTCCGTGGTTCGGTGATTCCCTTGCTGCCGTTATCTGCATGTTTGTTTGAATTTCAGTCGTCGAAATGGTTTTTAGTACATATTTTCCGACATTTATAAGGCGTAATTCGTTGTTTATTGCGCTGTTCAGCTCAGAACGAATGAATGATGCGGTAGTTTATGGGTTAGAAGTTCCTGTCTTTGTCCTGGTTATTTCGATCGTCCTCTGATAGATTGCATTGCGATGCACTGAAGTCAAATTGTTGGATTGACTGAAGCAGGAAATGGCTCCGAAGCAGCCAAACACCGGCCTTTTTGTTGGATTGAATAAGGGCCACATTGTGACCAAGAAGGAATTGGCACCACGTCCTTCTGATCGCAAAGGGGTAAGTCCCCGCAGCATTGCAATTGATGTTTTAAGCGTGGATTGGGGAAATTTTTTCCAACCTGTTGAACAAATGGAATAAATGTTCCTGAGCTATTGTGATGATTAAAATGGATATTCCCCATCTTTTTGTGGGTGGATGTTGGGTAATAAAGGTCTTTTTTCTAGATTTCCTTAGTGGAGTTATTGTTTTCAAAAGCTGATTTTGGGTGTGCATACTGTAAATGTGTTGGAGGAAAGAGATGTGCTCACGAAGGTCACAGTTAGAAAGGAAGAAAATTGTCAGTACCATTGAAGTTTGATCTTCTTTATGTACGACGCATGTGCAGAAAACAAGCAAGAGAGTCCACTTTGTGAGGAGTTTGATCAGGGAAGTTGCTGGATTTGCACCATATGAGAAGAGGATCACTGAGCTTTTGAAAGTTGGAAAGGACAAGCGTGCTTTGAAGGTAGCTAAAAGAAAGCTGGGCACTCACAAGAGGGCAAAGAAGAAGCGTGAGGAGATGTCAAATGTTCTTAGAAAGATGAGGTAAACACTTAATGACTTGAGTAATTCCTTTTGGACAATGAACGATGTGTTCTTTTATTTAGCTCGACTGGCTAGGTGGAGATTCATTCTGTTCACTCCTGATCATCCTCGGTGTTGCCTTTGCAGGTCTGCTGGAGGCGGTGAGAAAAAGAAGTGAGAATTCATTGCGGAAACAAACTTCTCCGGAGATTTTGTTTCACATGTAGAAGCTGATTACTTTTATCTTTGCTTAGTTGTCTTATGCTAGTTCAAGACAGAAGCTCAAGAAACTTTCTTCCTGGTAAGGCGGTTAAAAGTGACAGCAGTGTTCTTTTGGCTCGATGCTTGATATTCTGATTCTGGTGTGTGATGTCCTTGTGGTTAAGTTTGACTATTAGAATGTTTTTATGAATGTCATTTTCCAAATCTCTCTCTTTATGGAGAGGTTGGCTCGATAGACATTTAAGTGGGTGTCAAAGGACTAGTTCATTGCTTATTTCAGCAGCTAAACATCTTTTGGCATTTCTATTCAATTGTAAACTCTGGTTTTAGCTCGGGGGACTTATGTGCGCTCGACTCTCATATGGATTTCTAAATTTTGGAAAGATTCCTAACGAGTCTCTGAGAAAAGCAAGTTGTGCTATCAATGCCATTTTTATTGATTTGATGAGATATATCCCTAAATTAAAATCGACCGTTCCCCTAGTGTAGCAGTATTGGCGGCAATGTATGATGGAGATTGTAGGCACATGGGTATTGCTCGATGGATGGAGATTCAATCGTTTTTTTTAAATAAAAAAAATCGATTGTTTAGTGGTGGGCTTCTCGGAGGAAGTAAGAGTTTGTTCTTGTTTTGACGAAAGATCTGGTGATTTCTGTCATGCCCTAGGCTATCCTTTACGGTGGATTTTAATGATGACATGGAATTCCAACCATCTAACACACTTGGACCGGCCATATCCTCTTGCTTTGTGACAGAAGAGGGGTTTACACGGAGGGGCAGTGAAAAACGTGATGAGGACGTAACATAATTTGTGAAGTAAAGAGAATATAAGCCACACCCTGCCTTTTCAGACAGCGTCATCAGAGTTCTTTTCGGTCACAGAAATCTGATTAGGAATCATATTCACCGGTGTATGGGAACACAAAAAGGGCAAGATGAGGGATTCTACTTAAACATTACCAAATACCAACAGTGACAAATTAATTATGGCAGCAGTACACACACCATCACTGGGTCAATGGCAGATGCGCAGACTTGACTCAGACATTTGAACAAGTACACACTGCCATTCGACCACCACACACACAAAGCACAGTAGAAGCCAAAACAGATCATGAATAGGGATGCGGAGTCAATCTTATTGAACATGAATTATTCTACACAAGATATACTCCCACAAAACAGGTCAAACAAGTGGGAGTTTAAAAACATGGATCCTGGATTATTGAGGTCATCTGCACCAGTTCCCTAATTCCCTAACGGTAACTTTTGCTTTCTTGAGGCCGCCGTAGTTAAGTACCTCACGGGAAAAATGGAGAGACTTTCAGAAAAGGCTATGCGCTCATGTCTTGAATTTTTGGGTGAGTTTCTCAACCCCTTCCTTACAGTCTCCAGCAAGTCTCTTCGCCCCCTCCTTGAGGTCGAGGCTCATGTTTGCAATGCTTTGCTGCAACTCTTCAGTTGATATCCTTGCTTTCGTAACAGCAACACATCTTAGTTCTCCAGCTCTCTCCATGGCATTAGAGGACCATCTCTTCATATTTGATATGAAAACAAGTATTATCTGGACAATCTTATTGATCAGGTCTCTGGATTTATCCCCAACTTTTGCAGCCATGTCCTTGAGCTTATCCACCAGAGTTTCAGCTCTATTTACAGTTTCGTCAACTGACAACTCCTTTCCAGCATTGATCCAAGTGAGACCAGCAGAAGTCTCTTCTTGCAGGTCACTGTCAACTACGACTTTGATACCTTGTCTCTCCCAACGATCCCTAGCCTCCTCCAGAACTCTCGCATGTTCTCTTGCTCTCTTTGCTTCATCTTCAGCCCATGCCCTGAGTAACAAAATTTCAAAGTTCCGTAAGTACGATGATTACTAAACAACACATGAGATGCAAAGTTGAGTTCAGTAGTATTTGGATGAAGAGAATGAACTGAGTCCTAATACAATTTCCAAGAAGGCAATTGAGTGATCATCACTTTCAGCACAAAGCGGCACTGGCTGCAGTGCGCAGTTTATCATCACATGGAAGTACCTTGTCCCCTCAAGCATAATGAAGGAACCCGGAATTGGATCATTTCCAGAGAAATTAACCGGAAAAGTGATACATGCAAGGCTGGAAGAGTTGATGGACTGCCAAAGACAGTTTAGGAAACCACACACAGATATGCAACACCAGGGAACCATCTAAATTGAAAAAGGTAATTTATCACAGTTGATCCCTTAGTTACAGCATGCTGTACTTACCTAGCCATTGCCAATGCTTTCCGCTCAACCTCCAGCTCGTATTGTAGGCGAGCAATTTCCTGGTTTTCCTTTTCTGCTTTCAACCTAAGCTTCTCAATCTTCTCCTTCTCATAGGAGACTTTTATCTTGTTACTCATTAGACTTTCCAGCTGTTCTTCCACTTCCCTCCTCAATCTAGAGAGAACTACCATCTCTGATTCCACAGCAGCACGTTCTTTCATCAGGACAATACTATCTTCCTCTCTCTTAGCCCGTAATTTTTCCAATTCAAGCCTTGCTTCTTCAGCCTTCTTTTCCACTGCATCAATTTTCTCTCTTTCTACTGTGAGCACCTTTTCGAAACTTGCATTGATGTCCTTTTCAACTTGAGCCACTAAAGCACTATGAGCAGCAACAGCATTTTCTGCCATTGCCTCTGCTTCAATGCGTGCAAGCTCCTCACTTACTATGTCTGCAGCTTCACCAGTTGTAAGAGCAATAGCTGCTTGGCCTTTTGTAACAGGCTTATCTGGCTGAAACAGTTTCGTGTAACCTATCTCGAAAGAAAAAGTATATGCATTACCAAGCTGAAATGAAGGTTCCACGCAAGCAGACAAGGTCATATGGCTCACCAAATGCGAGGGCTATTATCCCCTGTTCTCCAGCAGACAAATCAGCTACTAGTGCAGGATATGCATCAGGGTTAATCTTGTCAATGTCTATAAATCCAGATACGCAGCGCAGGCCCTGTTTATATAAAGAGAGAGAATTTTTCTAAAAGTTGCAAGTGAAGTCACATAAGTGGCCAGAAACCCAATTATAAACCAAAAACTTAATATGAGCAAACCTCTCTGTTGGCTTCTGGGAGCTGTTTCTTCTCCAGGGCCATCTTCCAACTGACTAAATCTTGACGTGATAATGGGCTGTCAATTGTACAAGAAAGAAGATCAGCAGTGAAAACATATGAGGCATAGAAAAGAAAGAAATGCGTCATAAAATATTCTGAGAAGTCATTAGACAGATTATAAATATCACAATATGCTTCGTGTATCTATTCCTCTTAATCCCCTAAAGAAGCTTTATCAAGTTTGTGTATTGAGGTTGAACGACTTTACTGCAACCACTATGGTCTAATAAAGTAGAGACTAATATCTCGAGGGGCATGCTGACACTCTCTAGGGTAACAGTAGTGGAAGATTTTTCACTATGTTGAATTGGCCATAGAGAATCCTCCACAGAGCCGACAAAAGAAACAATTGAGAAGGAATAGTTGTTTTTACTCACATTTCAGGAAAGAAATAGAGAGGGTCCTCAGTTTCATTTGGAGAAGACATCATATCTCGTCTTGAAAGCTTACTGGAGATAAGCCCAGCTTCTGCCAAACCTGATATTTCAGAGCAATCAAAGAAAGGCGTGAACATAGAAGCAACTTCATGCTGAATTTGCAGACAGGAAATACCATTTCTCACCTTGAATGGAAACAAAATCAGGGTCTTCAGGTGTTATATCATCAAATGCAAGCTCAGTGACATTTTCAATGTACATGGCAGGATAAACTTTGGAAATTGTATCTCTACAAAGAGGCAGAGGTCATTTAAGCAGAAGTTTAGTCATCTACATTAGCAATCAAAATCGACAGTTAAAGTTTTCTATTTAATGAATCACCAGAATGTGATCTCTACACCTTGAAAGAGCACTACTTGCTGACACCAACCATCTAGCATATTCACGACGTGTACAAAGATCCCCTGCTTGGACATCAACTTCAATAACCTGAATGGAGTGGTGGAGCAATTAGATTAGATTGCTTGCAAGGCCCAATATTGTCTTGTTATAAAAGGGAAGACAGACTATTAGATCAATCTTACAGGCCAAAGGAAAAGGTTTCTGAAGAAGACTTGGTGGAAGAAAATGAATTTTTCTAAAAAATAAATTATAGAAATCAAATGAAAGAAAGAGAGAATTTTTCCACTACTAAAGTTCTCTGGAAGAATAATCTCTTTAAATAGTTTATTTGAATGCAGCTATAAAAGTAATACCAGATTATCATTATACTCACAATTTGAAATGTAAGGTTAAAAAACAAAGGAACTCAGAGCAAAGTTACTCTATCAATTTTCTATTGCCCCAATGGGGAAAGTTGCCCTTCCTACTTGACCATATCTAAGTGAACTGAGCATGGAGAACTTGCTTTGCTTGCTTTATACTGCTTCCAACAGCCCCCCACCCAACAAAGGAAGAGGAAGAATAGCACGCGCACTTACTTAAATGGAAAAGTACACCAGAGAGGTAATAAATTAGCTCACAATGCGATGACTTGCCATCATCATCAAGTAAAAACCCAATTGCTGGAGCTAACAAAGAGTGAGCGAAGTACCTTCAATGCTTGTAGTGCAGCCAGAGCCTGTCCTTGAACTTGATCAACTGGCGAAGGAACCAAAATATTCCCAGGACTCACTTGTAGAGCTTCAGAAACAAAGGATGGAGCGGGTATACCAGCATAGGATAAGGTGTTTCGCGAATTTGATGTTGCAAAATCTGTTGTGCTTTCATCTGTCGCCCCTTGCCCATCTTTTTCTTGTCCAATTGCAAATGCATAAACAGAAGATGCCCCAGTTTCAGTTGCAGATGAAACACGTTTATTTGAGTCATGTTCCTCCAGTGCTGAATTTATCACCTCAACCGACACCCGAGGTGCTTTGTCTGCATCATGATTTTCTTCAGCAGATATTGGAACTAACTTCTGCAGCTCATTGTTAGGCACAGCCTCTGGTTCTGAAATGCTGTCTACGTGTGAACCAATCGAATCATTCAGTTCCATGGACTCATTTTGGGTGTGATAAAGCTTAGTAGATTTGTATAGAACACTTGAACTACTAGTTTTCGATGACTCATCCCCCTTGTAGTCAGCAGTGAAATTTGTGAGACTTTCCCCAGCTGAATTATTATTAATCAGGTCCCCTTTCTGTCCAGATGCAGATTCTGGTGCAGCGTCATTGAAGTTACCTCGTGCCTCCATATTAGCTGGAGCAGCGACAGTATCATCTTCTAGGAGTACACCAACACCTAAACTTGTTTCAGGAGCAATTGAGTTGTCACTAACGGGCGACTCATCTTGCGGATCATCTTCCTTGGAAGAACTATTAGCATTTTCAGTACCAGATTGGATCCCATCATCAGTATCATCTTCCATTTTATTTCTGCTCACAGAGTCGTTATGCTCTTGGAGTGAAAGAGAATCATCACTCATACCTGACTCACTGCTCAGATTGACGTCGTCGTGCCCTTGAGTACCTTCCTTTTTGTTGGATTCGAGCTCCATGTGCTGATCATCTGGGGCCAACAGTGCTTCCTGCTGTGTGGTTAAGGCTCCATCTCTGGTTTAAGTCCTGTTTTCACCAAGATTGAATGCATCATGATGAAGGCCAGTCATTAACTTGCATTCCAGTAGCATTGGCAGCTGCAATTGGATGAGATCAACTCAGTCCTGTGTATTTTCACAAGAAAAATCAAAACTCACCCAAAGTGCTTCTCTTCCCCACAGATATCCCTGCAAACGTGATTCCAGCAGCAAGAATAACTCCTGCTCCAACAATCCCTGAAAGCAAACTACTTCAAAAGTGTTATTAGCACAGAATAAACTGGAATTAGTGGCTGAGGAAAGGAGAGAAAAATAGGAAAAAGCTGAGAACGGTTCACAATGAGCCAAAATCGTCCCGAAGACTAATGGACGGTTCAATATTTTCAGGACGCAAAGCACAGCACATGCCCCAGCAATCACCATCGCGAAAGATACTTGAATTAGGTCCCAACTACTCGATCAAATCATTCTCTTACAGGAACACCAATACCATCGTCAGAAGGACGGACCTTAATTTCCCCTTCCCGTTTGTTAGAAAGTTACGGACGATTTCCAATTCCATGAGACATTGTTACTCAGAGCAATCATAACACAACAAATTTCTCCGCCGTACCTCCAAACCATTTCTTCCTTTGGGAATCCAGAGATCCTCGGGCGTCATCGGAACCGGACCAGCCAGACAAAGCGTCCGCGCCGTTGTCCGAACCGGTCCAAGAGCCCAAATCACGGTGGCTTTCACTCTGACCGATGGAGAGGCGCGGGAACAGTCGGCCGAGCTTTCTCACTCGCGCCTTCACGAGGATCGAACGGGACGGCTCCCGGGAACCGCCGCAGCAGCAGAGAGCCAATCGGAGCTGCAGAGAGCTCGGGGACGACGTCGCAGTCGCTGAAGACATGTTCGAGAGGGAGGTGAAATCCGCAAGGCCAAGGGTTTAGCTCGGTGTTTGTATGGACAACACGAGAGAGAGAGAGAGAGAGAGAGAGAGAGAGACTGACGTGTCTTTATCTCTGAGTCTCCGTAAGCAAAAGCATTTCTACTCGACTCTTTCTAAGTTTCTCTCTCTACCTGTAGCCTGTTGATGGATTTCGTCTGCCTATCCTACGCTTTCGCTCCTCGGATATATATATATATATATATATATATGTATATATATTTTTCCCCCCGTGCGAACGGCGGCTTTTCCGATTCCGACCACCGGAATTTCGAACGGACACCTAACCTTTTTTCCGGCGGTTTTCTACCCCAATTTTCCACGTTGGAATCTGAGGGCTTTTGGGCCTTTGTGCTTGGAAGCCCGCTTTGAAAGCTCCTTTTGGGGCCGAAACGGTAATAAACCTTTTTAACCTTAGTCAGCTAGAATGCCGAAAACAATATTTGGATCATGCATTTGACAGCCCACAAACCAATTTGTTGGATAACGACATTTAAGGGCTCATCCCCATCTTAATTACACTCAAGAAATTACCAAAAAATTCATATATTTATTGCACAAATGTCAATTTAATTCTAAACATTGTGACGATTTGCTAATGTAATTACTTCGTTCAATTTTGATAAAAAATCATCAATATTAATATTAATATGGACAACTTTTTCAATTTTTTGAAAAATATTCTGAATTTATGTAATTCTTTTCCTTATACTATATTTGCAAATTGTAAAGGTTTAAAACTAGATGACCAAATTAAAAAGTTTAAGACTGAATCGACATCAAGACTTTTATGATAATTATTCCCAATTAGACTCAAACTAGACCCCCGTCAGCGACATATTAAATCCAATTCACAAAATCAATCATTGGCCTAAGATTGGCATGGAAAACTAGAATCGATCAAAGACAATGACTAGCATGCTACACGACTTCATATTCATTCTCTCCAAGGGCAATCGATCATTGGGCTCAGCTTGGCCAAAATAATGAAGCCACATTAAAATCTCGATCATCCTACACGACTTCAAATTCATTTTTTTCAGGATTAGTTCGTCTAATCTTCTAATACAATAGTAATAAGGCTCCTAAAAAAATCCTCTTGTAAGTTGTCAGAGCGATGCGTAAAGGGCTTTTCGCAATGTCACTAGCATGCTAACGAAACGTAGTCCTCATCATTGAGACTACTAGTATTTTCCCCGAAGAGATTTGCAATATGTGGAATTTAATATGATTGCCTTACTAAAAAAAAGCGCATTCCAAACGCTGAATAGATCAAAGGGAATTACAACTTTACATAGGTGCGCTGGCCTGCCAACAGCTTCCCAAATATTTATACATGAAAATTGGTGTTACATGCAAAAAGAGATATGATGTTAGGCATTAGAAAAATGTTGCATGAAATAATTTGGTCATAGGATAATGCAACATAGTGTTTCATGCAATTTTGTAATCTCTTTTCCAAGAAAACTTTTGGTGGTGAGGATGGTGGTTATCATGGTTCAATGAACATTATGACCATAAGATGAAAGTACAATTTTCGTGGGAATCATAGAAAGATAAATTATCCGTCGGTCAGAGTATTCCGCAACTTAGCTGTCTTCTGCACGTTGTTGGAAATCCAGTCAACTAATGTATGTTATCTCCTCTCATTTTCTATTAAGTATTGATAAGTAAAGCTTCGACGCAAAGTAAGTCATCAGCTCAGATTGGTGCTTTAACTTGCTATAACTGATAAGCATAGTAGTCAACCTTTCAATTAA
Organism: Psidium friedrichsthalianum; assembly: GCA_019149425.1. Lineage (NCBI taxonomy): Eukaryota > Viridiplantae > Streptophyta > Magnoliopsida > Myrtales > Myrtaceae > Psidium > Psidium friedrichsthalianum. The sequence goes on along the minus strand of JAGVVM010001411.1, from coordinate 5,100 downwards.
CTTTACAACTTTGGCCACTCAAACCTCTTCTGAGCGCCCTTTATCACTCGTGCTCGGCGTAGTACCTTCCCACAATTCTGCTAGATCTTTCCTCAACCAAGAAATGAGAATGACCGGCCCAAGTGTGGAAGGCACCTGAGTTTAACCAAAGAATGTTTTGATGAGTTTGGCAGCACTCGGGTTCACATTTTGCCATAACCATCTCAGCTCTTACAAGACATCTGGTATGCCTCACTCAAATCAAAATTATTTAAGCAGTCATAATGCCAAAGCAACTATTATGGTTCAGGCCAACTATAAGAACAAGATGCATAGACACATAGGACAAAAGGAGGCATTGTCCACAAATATTGACAGCAAATTATCTGTGAGATAAGATCAAAAGGCGTACCAAATAGAGGAGGGCAGGTTGAGGCGAATGGGTTAAAACTCCAGCTGCTAAGGCAGCTAGGAGTCCAATGGCATATCCAGGAAGGGCGTACCATATGTACTTGCTTGCCTTAGAAGAGTGCAGTTCCGATAAATTGACTATATCCCTGCTTTTCCGATAGTCAAAACAGAGAACTAGTGCCAAAAGCATAGCAGGAATAGCCTGCAAAGCAAACATTAAAACAATATCTTCCTCGATAAGGTACTCTATAACATTGAAAAAAAAAACAACTTTAAAAAGGCTGCACTACCGAAGCGCCTCCTAACAGGCTGAAGAAATGTTAGCCAGAAAAGGGGGGGGGGGGGGGGGGGGGGGGGGGGGGGGGGGGAGGACACATAACCACAGCCTGAGGAAGTGATTTGGCTTTGCCAGAACATACTCACAGAACAAGTACAAAGTAAAGGAGCCTAACATAAACTTGATATGAATTCAACAAAAAATGAAAAGCTAAAAATGAATGAAGGGCCAGGAAAACATGGAGATACTAAACCAACATGCATGAGAGAAAACACTGGCAGTGCTTCAAATCAATCCTAAGACACTGCAAAACAAGCAAAGAAAAATCAAATGACAAACCAGAAATCTCAATCCCTCATAACGGAGAACTCTCTCATAGTGGACATCTGAAGAAAAATGCTAATATCAAAACTGTGAATCTGGCCTCACACCTTTTATTTATCTGATGGATAAACAAATTGCAACAGATACAAATATAACACGTCCATGTTGGCAAGTAATGCCAAACAAGCACTTTCAATCTTATAAGAACTCTAAGAAGACAATCAGAAGAGGGCAAACAGCAAGCCACAGAACTATGGGAATATCTGAAACCTCACATCTGAAAGACATGGAGTAATCGCAAAAAACAAATCAGATAGGAGAATGCCGCACCATGTCACCAAGACCTAGCATCATATAGTCTGCAGCACTTCCTCCAGGAACTACTCCACCCAGCAAGTTCCTGGGGAACATAATCTTCACGGGCAACTCCAATTTCTTTGTAATCAACTGTAGCCCGGGAAGGCTTAAACTGTTAGCAACGGTATGGACAGGATTTGAAGCTTGTTGTGTGGCCACTGATACCATGACATTTGCTCCAAAGAATCTCTCAGAGTAAAAGACCCAGAAAATGTCGTACACAAATAGACAAACAAGGAGCATGGCACATATCTTGATATTTGGTAGGCGCACATGGCTCACAAATGCGACACAAATAGAAATGCCTAGCAAATTGTTCAAAATCCAGTGCCCTGAAACAAGCCAAGCAGCAACAGTACCAGTGCATGCTAATAACAATAGCCCCTGGATTCTTGTAAACGACTTTGAACAGCACCGTGACACGAACGGGTCAGCCAAACCAAACTGGGACTTCACATAGGTCGCATATGGAGAAAGACAGAAGAAAAGAGATGAGACGGACGCTACAGCCGTAAAGGCAGTGAGCACTTGGGAAACAGAAGAAAACAGGTAGAACATCAAAAGCAAGCTGCAAGAGCTCATGATTGGAATCATCAGTGCCTGGGACCTGTCCAAGGTAATAGATGCTTCGGATAGATCTCGGTTGCGCTCCATTTCTTTCCCATAATTTAAGGCTCGAAAAGCAGATCCAAAGGTTACAGCTATTGCTGTCAAAATGAGGGTAACTGGGGCTGGTTCCAACAGATACAATAGCTTCCACAATGACTCCATCAGCTAGGGAAATTACTAGACTTGTACCTCAGATCTATTAATCATGCTCCCAAACAGCGTCCAAAAAGAAGTGATTATGCTGGGCTTGCTACCGAAGCTGCAACATTTCCACCGCTAACAGTTACAAGGAGAAATCGTGCAACCTGTAGGAAGAGAGACAAAGCAAAGTGGTAAGACACAAGCTACCAACCTGCAAAGATCTAAACATATATGCCAGCATATGAACTGTTGCTTAATTCAGTATGGGTAAAGGAAGATGTAAGGAATAGAATTGTCTGTCTTCTCCCATTGAATTAAGCAAGACAAGAACAGTAAATTTGATACGCTTCCGAAAGGGAAGAAGAACGCATCATTCAAGAAGCACGGTAAAGTGATGTGCTTTATCCTGCATAGCACAACCAAAAGCGCAAAATACGGTCTGTTTATTTCCCGTTGTAATCAAAGAGAATACAGAAAATGCTGAAACTATCCAAAAGAACAAGGACGATTTCAGTCAACCATATCGTTTGTAAATTCGATTTCATCTGAACACATTCTCCATCTATTCAGTCATCGAGGCACAATCAGGAACCATCCACGGTCTAATTAAGGAAAAGACTATCATTTCCTCCATTCACTAGCTCAGTCTCTCGTTTTCCAGCAAGCTACAATCAAGATTTCAGTTTGATTCCTCCTCTGCGACAAATCTACCCGGAAAATTTTTTTTTTTTGAAGCACCGCACTCAAAATGACAAGTCAAGCTTCTAGGGCTTCGACACTGGGTATAACAAGCCTCCACTCATGTACAGAAGTCAGGAATCGATGTTTCTGCGACTACAGCTAAAAGAACACGAACTTGACAGGATTTTCGAGGGCGTGGTACTAGGGCTACGGTTCATTGACTCACCTTGGACTTCGAGGAGTTTCGGAAAAAAGAGAAAAAACCTCTCGGCTCCTAGTCTTCTCTCTGATCGATGGGGCTCCATTATCGGAGAAGCGTTTCAGGGAAAAGACGATGCGCAACGCGTCATTTTCACTCCGGCCCTCGCTTTTTTGAGAGTTTCCAAATTTCTGCCCCAGACTTTTATGTTTTGCGAGCACGCCCTTATCCAAACCATTGACGGACTGGACGGGGAAGTAGTTGGGCCCATTTAACGATTGTGGGCCTGGCCCAATTTCCTCTCATGGCAGAAGAATATTTTTCCTGCTTTGCATAAAGCTCGTGTTAAGCCAATAGTAGTTATCATGCCCGCGCCACGCACGTGAGATTCCTTTTAAGATTATGCTGTAAATTGTCTTTGCTATATTACTTTAGCGAAAATCATTCTAGGAATAAACGAGGCCCTCTCACATAAAAAATTATAGATCAAAAAACCAATGTAACATTCCTAATTTGCATTGACGCATCTGAAAAATGAGAAGAAGATGTGATTTTATTTTCCTCGTGGATTGCAATATTAACGTGAATACTTGCAATATTTATACACATTTCTCGCCATTTTTTCATTGAATTTTTCCAAACTAGACTTTATGTTTTTAGATCTAGAAATTCCAAATTCGTGCTTTTCTTCCATAAGCGATTTATTCAACACACAAATTTTTTTTTCCAACCAAATAAAAATGCTTGCAAGTTTTTCCGAGCCTCTTTAAGCTAGAAGTCGGTTTGGATGGGGCGAATGGGGCTAAGAAATTTGCATACCCACTAGGATCGGGATGAGCAACATAAATATGACTTGAACGGGGTAGGAGATAAGGACGAGGATGCAACTCCGTATTTGCTCTTACCCTATTGTCATCCCTATCAAGAGCGATAGATTTGCCTCTTCGATGCAACTTACCTATAGATTAATTAAATGCAAGAATGCATACTAAGGTTTTTTGGTTTTGCTTTAAAAAGTCTAAAGTTAACTTTCGCTTCAAAATTTATCAATTCTAATTACTCTGAATAAAGTTAAAAGGCCAGCACCTATACGACCTTAAATATCTACATTTAAGAGCTTATGAAGATTTGAGGTGTTTTGCAACGAAAGAAACGTTATATGCCCTAGATATCAAGTGCCCAGTAAAAATTTACTTGAAAAGTAACCCAGAATGGCATAAGATCAAATGGCTCTTTACACGTGATTGGTAAAGTTTGAATAGGTAATATCTTATTTCCATGCTAGAAATCCCTAGAGACATAGCTAATAGCTCTTTCATTCAATTTATTAATCAAACCACCTCGTATAATTCATGTTACTTTTTTTTTTTAATGAAGGATCGATAATTTTCTGGACCAACCCAAGCCGCAGAGGGGTCAACTCCACATACAAAGCCCGGGCCCGCTAAAGCGACTCGCGGAGGAATGGAGAGCGTTATTCCTCTCTGAATTGGAAAGAGTCAAAGACCAACAACAGACGATTCTTTGGAGAATCACGGGTGCTTTCTCACCAAATCCAATCTCTTTTGCCCTTTATATCAAGCTCATTGCTTCATCAAGTAAAGGTCATTCGGCGACCATCATCCTTTTGGACGTGTGGTCCCTTCTTATTAATCACCTAATTGAAGCTAATTTGGGACCATGCGAGGGAAAATCCACGGTACTAAGTCCGATTTTGTGTGAATCCAACTCGTTTAAAACCTATGGATGGGCCTAACGGTAGGGATACGAGCACCTTACAACACATGTTGGAGTGGTTGCACAGCATTTTTCGTTTGAGCCCATTAGTCCTATTTTGATTGCATCGTACTTAGTTCACAAAGAATTAGTTGTGTAAATCATAGAGCTTGGAATTACCCAGTCTACAAGGGAATTTTTGGATTTTTAAAAAGAACAAAGGACTGTTTGAAAGTTTGAATCATGCCAAAGATACGTGCTGAAATTGAATGTAAATAATATCGAGACGACATAAATCCGAGAGAATATACTTTATTTTTGTACATCCCAAACGACAGAGCATTTAAACTCTATTCACATCATTCCGAGCCACGTATGAAAATCCCAAATTCACAGTGAATCAAAA
>JAGVVM010001410.1:0-21049 GCA_019149425.1 Psidium friedrichsthalianum | reverse complement strand
TGATGGTGAGCTCGATAGATGAGCAAGAAAGCACATATTCTTAGGTTAAGCACGAGGTGAGTAGGGCTATTAGTTGTAGTGCTCGAAGTTAAATTCATCTATCGTCAACCTAGAAGTTATGCTTGATGAGTTTCTAGTACATCTGGGTAGAAGTGATTGTAGCAGTGTTTATACGAATCTGGATGATGTTTAGCTTGATGTGGAGTTACAACCAGAAATTCCTAAAGTAATGGGTACTAACACAATAATTGACACAAATCCTTACCCAAAAAACACAATAATTGACACAAATGATGCTTATGGTGAGGTGGAAACTGTAGCGCCAACAATTGTTATAGTTGCTAAATGTGATAATGTGCATGTTCAGTCTCCTTATAAATATGGATGCATTACTGATTTTGCTTTATATGTGATTAAGAAGGTTGTGTTGAAAAATCCTAGTTGAGTACTTAACGATACACGTAGAGTTGGCATTTTGATGAGGTCCACAATTGTGGCAAAATTCAAGGCGAGACTTGGACTTGAAAGAAGTATGCGACGATTGAGCTCATGATGCGATGTAGGATAGTAGCAGCGAAGTTTGGATTATAGCGAAGCGAATGTGACTTAGCTCAAAAGTCAAGTAAAGTGAAGACTGTTAGAAATATGTCTCGAGTTTGGGTTCAAAAAAGAAAACTTTCCTAATTTGAAGAGGTTTCCTGTTTGAGTGGCAGCCTAGTTTCACTAGGTTCCTATTTTGGATACATATTCTATATAAAACAAGTGTCTTTGTTGCATAGAGTGTCAAAGAAGTAGTTACTTCATGAATTACACTATGAGGCAATTAGAGAGTGATGAAGCCAATAAATCTTTTGCTAAGATTTATGATTTTTTTTTTTGTGAGATTGAAATATGATTTCGCAAGGAATTGTGAGATTAAACACTATGTGAGTGGTTGACTGTAATTGGGGATTAGGAAACATTATGTATTTGAACAGCTCGAGTGTTATTGTAATCTTTGTTGTATTGCTTGATATATAGGGAAATTCAATTCTGCTTTCTCATGGCCATAAGTCACACCGAGCAAACCACATATATAATGTGTTCAATTTATTTTCTTCTTCTATTTATATTGTTGTTCAATCGATTGTTTTCTCAACAATATTGGTGAACAATTGGAATGGCCGATAATTTCCGACAATCGCATAAATATTATAAAGGACTTAAATAAGAGTTGATAATTTTCGTATGAGTTATTAAATTCAACACCTCGATAAGCTATGTGGTAGTTGTTGATTCAAAACAAATGAATGACTGTTGTGACTTTGGTAAAAGTAAGGTTAATATCATGAAAAATTTCAAACTCGTACACCAGTTACAAATCTACCAAAACTAAATTTTTTACAATAAAAAAAATCCTAAATTGATACATCTATGATAAATTTACAACAATGAATTTTTTAACCACCAAAAAAAAAAATAAGTACACATGTGATAAATTTACCATCCATTAGTTTTTGTTAAATTGGGTTAACATCACGAAAAATCTCAAACTAATACATATGTGACAAATAAATGGTAAGAACCCTAAACTGGTACATCCGTCAACTGTCACGTGTCATCTAACTCAGCAATTTCATGGTATAATTTAATGAAAACTAACCGAGGATAAATTTATCAAAAGTATCCTAGTTTGAGAATTTTTTATGATCAAAAAATTAGTTTGGGGTAAGTTTATTACCAGTATACCATTTTTTGGTATTTCGTGATATTAATCGCCAAATTATTGATAATTTACCAGCTCGTTTTTTTTGTCAAAAATTTACCAACTCGTTACCAACTAAATAAGTTATCGGTCATAATTTTGTCTCCAAATTTTGATAGTTACCGACGCTTTTCACATTTTACCGATACCAAACACGGAATTGTTATATATAACCTTACCCAAAAAAAAAAAACACGGAATTGTTCTGGCAACAACACTATGATGCCTTCTATATAAGTAACAATAGCAATCGTCGTGGATCGCGTGATGCTCGGTGTAATTTCAATATGCATTGAAATGAATGAGATTTCGTACCATCTTTGTATAATTTCTCAGCCACCGGATTAACCAAATCACTGTCAATTTGAGTTTAAGCTAGGACCAGGTATATTCTCAGCTGTGTAACTAGGATTTTGATAAATGACCTTTTTGTCCCTAACGTATAACCATAAAAGGATAGGGAAGAAATAGCAACGGCCGCGATCAAATTTGGTGTAATCAGTGGCCCCAAACCTACGGGGTCAAGGACCGTTGAAAGACGACCCCCTTCATCATTGGATTTCACTCGCTCGAGCTTCTTCTCAAACAGTTCATTGCACTCTTCAACTCCATCCTCGAATTGCGCTGTTCTTGGTTTTTTTTTTTTTTTATTATGGATGAAAATTGAGTTAAAGGGTGGTCGTTTTGGAGGCCGCTTCGAACCATGGCCTCGTTGAAGTTGTCCATTCCCATCGACGGTTGGGATTCAAGAAGGGTCAGTTTCTCTGGGAACCCTGTTCAATCATCTGACCGTGCCGCCTCCGTTTTCGCCATTACCGGTTTTGTACATGTAAGTGGAGCTTCAGTAATCAGTCCTTTTAGTAGGTTCAAGCACAGTAAGGTCTCTCAAATTCATGCTGAACTGTCGCATTGTCCTGCTCCTGAGTTGGAAATTGATAGCATCGAGCCTCCGAAAGGAAATTCTATCGGTGAGAGATTGTTTGAGCAGAACCCACTTGCTAGAGGGGAGAAAAATCCCAACTTTGAGGGTCTAAAGAAAGGAAAGAAGCAATATAGGAAATGGAAATCCAGCTTTCGGATAAAAGGTTATGCAGGATAAAAGGTGGACAGATGTAGCTTTTGAAGAAAATCTGTACCATCTCTTGATCTGCTCGTGTAAAGAGTTGGGCCATTTCAAAAATGCAGTCCAAATATACACAAGTATGCCTAAAACTGAGCGCAGGGAGAACATGCATATCTTATGCACGATGATCGATACATACAGTAACTTGGGCCAATTTACTAAAGCTGAGGAAGTGTATATGAAGCTAAAATCTTCTGGAGTTCCATTAGATGTGATTGCTTTCAGCATTGTTGTGAGTATGTACGTTAAAGCTGGATCCCTAAAAGAGGCCTGCTCTGTTCTTGAGATGATGGAGAAACACAAAAATCTTGCGCCTGACGTTTTTCTGTTTCGAGACATGTTTCATATTTACCAGCGCTGTCGTATGCTGGATAAATTAGAAAATCTCTACTATAAATTTTTGAGGAGCGACATCAGTTGGGATCAGGAAATGTATAATTGTGTCATAAACTGTTGTTCTCGTGCTCTGCCTGTTGATGAGCTCTCCTGGGTTTTTGACGAAATGCTTTAGTGTGGATTTTCTCCTAATACAATCACCTTCAATGTCATGCTTGATGTTTATGGAAAAGCTAAGCTTTTCAAAAAGGTGAGGAAGTTGTTCTTGATGGCTAGAAAGCAAGGGCTGGCTGATAGTATTACGTACAACACCATCATAGCATCATATGGGCAAAACAAGGACCTCGGAAACATGTCATCAACTGTTCAAGAAATGCAGTTTGATGGTTTTTCGGTTTCTCTGGAAGTGTACAATTGCATGCTGGATGCTTATGGGAAAGAAGGCCAAATGGAGAGTTTTAGAAAAGTCTTGCAGAGACTGAAGGATTCAACTCATTCTCCTGATCGCTACACATACAATAGCATGATGAACATTTATGGAGAGCGTAGATGGATTGATGAAGTCGCAACCATATTGAAAGAACTGAAAGATTGCTGTCTGGGACCGGATTTGTGCAGCTATAACACATTGATAAAGGCATATGGAATTGCAGGAATGGTTGAAGAAGCTGTGGCCTTGATAAAGGAAATGAGGGAGAAAGGGATAGAGCCTGATAAGGTCACCTACATAAATTTGATCAACGCACTTCGGAAGAATGATAAGTTTTTAGAGGCTGTTAGATGGTCCTTGTGGATGAAACAGATGGGTTTAGGATGAACTTTTGTTATCTTTCATCTGGTTCTTGATCTCTTTAACATCCACTGCCTCCTTTGGGTGATGAAGTTGACTTAAATGAGGAAGCAATCGCCAAAACCCATGAACATGCATGGTGGGAGTATCTCGGGATTGCTGTTCCAAGACCCCACTTAGGCTCGAGGACAATCCGCAATCTGTTGTATGGCAAGTTGGTATGATATAGTCAAATCTCCCATATCAGTATTATTCAGCTCTTTGCAATGTATAGCCAGCAAACGTTTAGATTATGACCTTCTACAGTCAAGCTTTGCGCCAATGCAGCAACCATGCTGTGGTGAATTGTAGCATCCTGGCTTATGTGGAAATTGGCTTCCACCTTAAGAAGAGAAGGATGAGTGACCATGAGGGACCTCTCAGGTGTAGACCAAAATCAGTTTGTAAATGATCGACTTGGTCGACGATTGTTATCTCATCGTGTCTTATTGCAGAAATCTTGGGTCCTATTACATTTTTATCAGACATCGAGATCATTGTCCACGGCCATATCATGTTAATAATACTAGAATCTTGCTTCTGTTAGTTTTAATTTCCACATTTGAATCACTGTGGATATTGATGAGGTTTGGAGGGGCTTGCGCACGCCATTCTCCGCACCTGCAGCACGGCTGCTTTTAACGGAAGTCTCTCTACGATGGCGCAAGAAATATATAAGGAAAGCTAGTTACTTTAGCATCAAAGTAGCAGTTCTGGAGATTACAAGTTTTCTTTCCAACGTGATTAGTTGCTGACGATCCCATCATGAAAGTACGAGTTACAATTTTCATTGGTTATTTAAGATACATTGAGGAAATTCTTTTGCTTTACTGAGAAATGGGTAATTTACGAACAGGGAATATATCTTAACAAAAAACTTAGGCGCAGATAATTTTCCTTTTGCCTCGCAATTTCCTTAATCAAACACAAGTTTGGTCATAAGTTAGCGTTATAGACAGCATCCCGCCAATTTTCCTTGCGGAAGCAGCGACAGCATTTTAAGAAGAAGTGGAAGCTCTGTTGCCATCCCACAAGCAAATGAACTTTAGAACCGTGATCGCGCCTCTGCCTGCACTCCAGCGCAATCGCAACTTCTTCCTGTGGCTCCTCAATGAATCCACAACGCTCTCTCAGCTCGCCCAAGCCCACGCCCAGATCGTCGTCAACGGCTACAAGAATGACATCTCCACCGTCACCAGGCTTACCCACAAGCTCTGCGACCTCAAGGCCATCAACTACGCGCGCGACCTCTTTCTTTCAGTCCCGAAGCCCGACCTTTTCCTCTTCAACGTCGTCATCAAGGGCTATTCCAATAACAACTCGCCTTGGTCGTCCATTTCTCTGTTCACCCATTTGAGGAAGAACACCGACCTGAGGCCCGATAACTTCACTTATTTCTTTGCTATTTCGGCTTCTTCGGGTTTTCCCGATGAAAAGGTTGGAACTTTGCTGCATTCGCAAGCTATCGTGGATGGGTTCGGATTGGATTTGTTTATTGGGTCCGCTTTGGTGGATCTCTACTTGAAGTTTTCAAAAGTGGAGTTTGCAAAGAAGCTATTTGGTGAGATGCCTGAGAGGGACACTGTGTTGTGGAACACCATGATCTCTGGCTTGGTGAAGATCTGTTGCTTTGAGGATTCGGTTTTGGCATTTAAGGATATGGTTGCTGATGCAGAGATCCGGCTGGATTCGACATCTCTTGCAGCTGTGCTTCCAGCTGCAGGAGAGTTGCAGCAAATGGGGATAGGTATGGGGATTCAATCTCTGGCTACGAAACTGGGACTGCATTCTCATGCGCATATACTTACAGGGCTAATATCATTTTATTCGAAAAGTGGGGATACTGAGACAGCTAGTTCGTTGTTTGACCAGATTGACAGGCCAGATTTGGTATCTTATAATGCGATGATTTCTGGGTACACTTGCAATAATGAAACCGACTCTTCCCTGAGGTTATTCAAGCAATTGCTTGCATTTGGGGAAAGAGCAAATTCAAGCACAATTGTGGGATTGATTCCTGTGTTCTTTCCCTTTGGTCATTTGGACCTGACGCTCTGTATCCATTGTTTTTGCATAAAATCTGGTGTTGTTTCAAATCCTGCCATTTCAACTGCGTTAACCACTGTGTACAGTAGGTTGAATGAAATTGAACTTGCACGGAAGGTTTTTGATGAATCTACTGAGAAAAGCTTAGCATCCTGGAATGCCATGATTTCAGGTTATGCCCAGAATGGGTTAACGGATGCAGCTATTCTTCTTTCCAAAATATGCAGACATTCAAGGTCCAGCCAAATCCAGTGACAGTGACTAGCATTCTCTCTGCCTGTGCCCAACTAGGAGCTCTAAGTCTAGGAAAATGGGTGCACAACCTAGTTAAACGAGAGGGATTCCATTCCAACATTTATGTTATGACTGCTTTGATAGACATGTATGCAAAGTGTGGGAGCATTGTGGAGGCACGGAGAATATTTGACTCGATGCAGGAGAAGAATGTGGTCACTTGGAACTCTATGATTTGTGGATATGGTCTTCATGGACATGGAAAAGAAGCCCTGGATCTCTTCACCAAGATGCTGCAATCTGGGGTTTCACCATCTGGAGTTACGTTCCTTTCTGTCTTGTATGCCTGCAGTCACGCTGGCTTGGTGACAGAAGGAGATAGAATTTTCCATTCCATGGTACATGATCACGGCTTTGAGCCCTTAGCTGAACATTACGCCTGCATGGTTGACATTTTCGGTCGAGCTGGAAAGCTAGAGAAGGCCTTAGAGTTTATAGAGAGAATGCCAGGGGAGCCAGGGCCTGCTACCTGGGGTGCACTGCTAGGAGCCTGCATGATTCACAAGGAAACAAGACTAGCACATCTGGCGTCTAAAAGGCTATTTAAGTTGGACCCTGAAAATGTTGGATATTATGTCTTACTCTCGAATATATTCTCTGTGGACAAGAATTATCCACAAGCGGCTTCCGTTCGACAAGTAGTTCGACGCAAGAGCTTGGGAAAAACTCCTGGCTGCACTTTGATAGAAGTTGGTGGGTTACCACATGTCTTTACTTCAGGTGACCGTTCTCATCCTCAAACCAAAGCAATCTATGCAAAGCTGGAACATTTAATGGGGAAGATGAGGGAGGCTGGATTTCAGGCAGAGACCGTCACTGCTTTGCACGATGTGGAAGATGAAGAGAAGGAGATAATGGTGAAAGTTCATAGTGAGAAACTTGCTATTGCTTTTGGCCTTATTTCTACTGAACCTGGAAGTGAGATCAGGATCATCAAGAATCTTCGGGTTTGTCCAGACTGCCACACTGCTACTAAATTCATATCGAAGATCACTGGGAGAGACATTGTTGTTAGAGATGCCAATCGTTTCCATCATTTCAAGGATGGCATTTGTTCTTGTGGAGACTATTGGTGAAAAGGAAATAGTCCTCTTGCTGCTTGTTTTGCTTGAGATTGCAGCTGCATTCGACCCTTCATTCTGTCAACCCATCCACTAAGGATATCTACTGTGCCACCTCACTGCTTAAATTTACATGACATACAAACAGGTTGACATTTGTCAACCCATCCAGTAAGGATATCTACTGTGCTACCTCATTGCTTAACATGACATAAAAACAGGTTGTAAAGTATATTGAAAAATATGCTGCAGAACAGACACTCCTCCCTTGTTCTGGTTTATCATGACCAACTGTTCCTCTTTTTAGTTATTACGGCAAAACCAATTAATAATTAGTTGCACAGTGAACCATTATTTTCACCCTTGTATACATGTGAGCATTCTTATCATTTTTGTGCAGTTTCATTTGCCTTTGGCTCGTACAGCTGTAATCCTCAAATCTTTGTCTCTGTCAAATATATGGCTTCCTTGCCTTGTCATGTGGATGTAGTTTTCTCCTGCAGCAGGAGCTGCTTAGGATACGCTTGGTTTTCACTTGGTGCAGTGTGGGGATGGGAATGTGAGTGGTTGGTGGTGGTGAGCAGAAATCAGTGCTTATGGCTTTCAGTTATTATGTATCAGAAAGCAACGTGTTTCTTTTTCCAACTTCCGATTAGTTTGTGCACTGATAATGTTTTTATGTGAAATGGATGCTTATTTTGTCTCACCCTTCTCTTTGCTTTTGATGCATATCAGATGCGATTCCTGAATAATAGCCGTCTCTGTTAGTTGTGTTCTTTTTCTACTTTCACTTAAAACAATCAATTTTAGACTCAGGCACTTGACAGTACCTTTAGACATACATTTTTCAGAATGTGATGAGAACTTCTTTGGGAAAATAAACCGTTAGGTTTGTCATTTACTATGGAATCAGAGATTGTAAATACAGAATTTCCTAGAAGCAAACCATGCAGCCTAGTACGACCCCCTGAGGATTTCTCCAGGCTGTGCAATTGAGACAATGAATAGTTCTGCTACCTCGAAAAGTTAGTTCTTATAACCAGACCTTCGTTCACTTACAAAAATGGACATTTTTGCTTTGTACTTCACAAAATACACACTCTTTATCTTTATTCACTCTTAGCACTTCTGTGCTGTGGATTTTTACACTAAATTTATATGGACGAAAAGTCCTTGTACTTCAGGAGATGCACATAATGAAGCAGGAATTTTAGATTTAACAATTGTCTCCACATTGCTTAGTATCAGGTCCCTTGGTCTTTAGCACAAAGGGATCAATTCTGACCCACAGCAAGGAGAATATAGAAGCCAGTAGTATTGACCATATTACCACTATGGTTGGCGTTCGGTTCTGTCGCCCCATCAGCCCTTTGAGGAAGGGATAGAGATGGGCAATCACCCAGAAGGCAAAGAATAATTTACCAAACAGCAGTCCCATTGCTTGGTTCCCATTGTTAGTGGCATCAGTGACTCCAGCAACTATTCCGACTAGGTTGATAATCAATATTGTGGTGGGAGGGATTAACAAGGCCGTCCATTTGAATGTGTACAGGTCTCCAAACTCTTCATCATGGGCTGCTTTAGATGTCACTGTGAAATCCGTGTCTACTCCACCCAAAATCTTCAGGACACCCAGTACAACAGCAAACAGGTGAGCTGACACACCACCAATGATCGAGAATTGCTCATTTCTCCACCATTCCTCAATGCTCACTCCACTCCACCTTGATTCAAGAACAGTCGTCGCGAAGATTGAGATAAAAAGACCAATGAAGAATAGACTGGCAAAAGTGCTAATCTGTAAAGTGCAAAAGTAAGTTGAGAAGATAAGCTGAATTATCTGACAAATTCAACTCGTACAGATTGCTACATCTTTATATGTCTTTGTATACTCACAGGTGGCATGATGAACTTGTCTGTGAGCAAGCAAATGGCTGGTAGAGTGCAGTAGGCAACGAGTGGTAAAGAGGTGAAAGGATAGATGGTTGTGTGAACATATGCAATCCGTTGAAGCCACTTAAGCTTCCCTCCTTTGTAACCATACCAGACTGGACAATGTCGGCTTAAAAATATCTCGACAGAGCCATGTGCCCAACGAAGCACTTGACTGAGCCGATCTGAAAGATTGATTGGAGCAGATCCCTTGAATGCTGGTCTCTTTGGCATACAATATATGGACCTCCAACCACGGCAATGCATCTTGAAGCCTGTTAGGATATCCTCTGTAATAGAACCGTAAATCCAGCCCAGCTGTAAGCAGAAATTTCAGAGTCATCGAGTTTCAGTAAGGATTTGTTGCCAAGGTATCAACCACATTTTTGAGGATTGAAAAGATTAGACCGTAGCTTTTTGCAAAGGCATCTGTTTTTAGAGCTATGACAGCTTAGGACAATTAGCATATCACCGATTGGAGAAATAACTAATATATGCAGCAAATTCATAAAATCTTATGTTGCAACCTTGTTGCAAGGCTCTGTATGCTATATTGGTGAAGATGTTCTGCTTTTTTGGTAACAGCTTAGTTGGTGCCCCTGTAAAGACTGACAAGAATGGTTTTAGTTTCCCAGAAATTGATATTACCTCGGTGCCCCATTCAGTTTTATCTTCATACCCACAACTGATTACATGGATGGCTTCTTTCAGCAGGGCTGCTGGACTTGAAGAAGGGGGTACACCACCCTGGTCCATCAAAGTTGAAGTTGCGAATATAGCTGACTGCCCAAACTTCTCGAAATTTATCTGGGACTTCAATAGCTCCTTGTCATCATCCACTCCTAATCAAGAGGTGAAAAAGGGTTCTAGTTTAGTGATGGAGGAAATTACTAGCAAAGATGGAAGGATATTAGCATGCAGGTACTGTATGTGCTGGTAAAAAGGAAACAGTTTGAAAACCTTGCAGATTTGCAGCTTCCCCATTGGCACCATGTTTAGAATACTTTGGGAGTTTTTTTCGGTGGCCAAAGCATGGGCAGCAGTCGCAGCTTACCATCTTAGGACGCTTAGGTCCCTTGGGGGTTCATAGCCATATAATGCTTTTCTTCGGAAGACACATCCAGTGCCCACGTAAACTGGGCCCTGGATTCCATCTAGACCTTTCATGTTGATCTGCAAAAATAATGAAGGCAAGCCTGATTCATTTTGCTGAAGGAACGGTGCCATGTATGCGTATTGTCTGATCACTGTCAGGAAGGGCTTACATCGAAGAAAACTGTGTTTCTGTTGGCATAGCGGTCATTGCTATCAATGCCATCAAATCTTTGAGGGAATTGGACATAGCAGACCTTCACTCCTATCTTAGGGTCCATCAAGAAGCACATGCCTCACGTACAGCTTTGCTGTTATTTATGTAGTGGTCACAATCCAAGTTCAGCATGAAAGGAGCATTTGTAAGCACGCCGGAGACACGAACCTTAGGTTTGAGGCTTAAGCATGAATTATGATGAACCAGACTAAGAAAGGCTGATTCAATTTGAGTAGAAGTTGCGATCATTTACTAAGGCATTCATGGCACCAGCTTTCTTGTGATGTTGGAAGCCAGGCCTCTTCTCACGAGCACTAAACAGGTGAGGGAGCTCATTTCCTTCTGCATCAGATCTCCACTGTGTCCAAGGAGACTTGAATCATTCCTGGACGATCCTTTGTGTTTGTTTCCTGGCCATGATGTCCCATCTTGCATTACCCATCCCTCTGGAGGGACAATTGAGGCTTTAGCGACCAAGGCATTGATCCGCACTTTGATTCTTCATATTCCCTCTGCCAAATGACAAGCACAATTTAGAACTCGATTGCAATGGTAGGATTTACTCTATCTGTCAGTCTGAAAAGCTATCTAAAAACCTTCATTGCTCGCCGCTCTTTGACAAAGGTTGGCTGTACTTTGTCTATGAGATAATCATCTTCAAAGTGAAGTACATTTCCGGGCTCGAGGCTCTATGGAGAACTTTTTGCAGAAGGGTACCCATTTTCGAGCAAACATGGCAGTTTCAGACAAAGATTCAAAGGTGAGCATGGAAGCTCCATCGTCGTGAATGTAGCAGGAGATTTATCCACTGGATAGTCCATAGCAAAATTGATAGAGCTGTGTTTGCGGTCACAAGTGGGGGCTCCTTCATAGGATCTAGTGTAGTCACAAAGATATCCCCTGGGGAAAGCATATTAGGTTCACCTTCCCTTTCGTATCTGCAGCATATGCAAAGAATTACACTGCGAGGAAAAGATGCATATACTTTTCTATAATCCTGGCAATTAAGCTTAGTGCCTTGAATCATAAGATCAAGCTCTAGGAGGATAAAGTTGGGTAAAAGGCTGCTTCCAAGGATCGATCCCCAATATACATTTCAATATGCTTACTTTTTTCCAAATGACATTCTTCTGTCTGCTTCTTAGGCATGATGAGATCATTTTACTTTAAGCAATACAATGTACGGTGCATGGGAGATAAATCATATTATTGATCACTCAGATGTAATTTTTGTTTCTTATTTCACAGTGGTGTTTTTCGTAAATAAAATTAAGTAAAGGTTACCTCTTGTGAGTTGTTATGTCCAGGATTTGACTATTTCACGTACTACCTGAGAGAAAGGCGATCGAGATAGGTCTCTCGATCGATGGGGAACCATTTCGGTAACTGATCCAGGATCCATGAGATAGTGACCATATCTCACAGTATGGATGTTAGCAGAGACCAATTGCATCGTGCACTGGATTCAAAATTCTGTACTGCAGCAACAAAGTCAATACAGCAAGTCGAACGGCTACCAGCATCCGATAAGGGTTGATCTTGCTAGGTGCAGAAGGACTTTCCTAGAAAGTGGCTGCCTAGCCTCATCTATCCTGCATTCATTCAGCCGGTTTCATGGTAATAAAAAGTTAGTCGTGGAAAGCTTTTCGCTTTAATCATTTGGCTTTCTGCCGTCAATCAGTAGAAGACATACACTGCCGTGTCCGGGTCATTGATGTCATCAGGCCCAGGTTGCCTTGCTGCAGTTTCCAGTCATCCATTTTTTTCCACCCTCCCTCGTTTTTTATCCCATCTTTACTTCCTGTCGGGACAAGATCATTGCAATGTAGTACATGGTCATGGAAGAGCTTCTTTGCAGAGAACTATTAGAAAGAACTTTTAGCTGCAGCGTGATTCACTGTGAAAGGTCATGGAAATTTTCAGTGATGGTTAGCATGGAATAGAGGGCGGTGTGTCCATAGTTACCAGGTTCAGAAATTGGATCTGGATGAACTCGATTATGAGGGATAAGGCGTCATCTGCTCTCCATGACCATAAGAAGATATGGGAAACTTCCCATTTACCTGCACAAATGCTTAAAGATAGATAAACTTGAACCGGAAAGGAGAGACTTTAAGCTAAATATATGAGATGCAATTAGAAAAGGCGTTCTGCCGAAAGTTAATGAGAAAGTCGTGCGCACTGGTTGGGATCTGACACCAGCTATACCGGTGGGAATTGAGCATTGTTATCATGGTCAGGTCCTCCTCCATAGCTCATCTTCCCGTGAAGCATAGCTTCTTCAAGGTGTTTGTGCTTGTTCTGCTCAACTTCAATGTTGAATTCATGCTCGATATCGTCGATATCTTCTTCATCTTCATCACCCTCCACTCTTGCGCTCCCTTTGACAGTTTTCAATCATAAACACGTCATCAGTTATTCATAATCATCTTGTCATCTACAAGTAAATATCACTACTACTGATACTGCAATCGCACTTCAAATGCATGGCTAAATAGTGTATATCTTGCTCTTGCCTATGCTTCTCATGATCCTATGCAATGTCCCATATAATGTGTGCCGAGAAGAACATTGCGGCTAACTTATATGTCAACTTTTGTCTACATTCTGTTTCTGTAGTCCTGTTTTGGGAATTCAAATCTCTTATTAGCTACATGACTTTGCGATAGTTCGTCTGAACGTACATATTGCCATTGATTAACTGGTTTTTGCTACCTTTGAGACGCGGGTATCGAGTCTTGCACTGAGGGCACAATTGGCTCCCTTCTCTCCTCTCATACTCATAGCAGGCCGACACACTGGAAATCCGCACTCGTTGCATGCCACAAACAAATCTCCATCAACCGTGAGTCCAACCTCATCCCCACATATCTCACACACTTGCCATCCAATTTCTTCAAGTTCAAAGGCTTAGGCTGCACCCATAAGAGAGACCAGAGAGATAACCATTACTCTAACATACAAAAACATCATCAAATATATCATCAAATATCTGACTTGTTTTTTTTCTTCATTGTTCTGGCCTGAAGTTTTGTCATTCTTTTTTCGTATATTCACCTCTTCATGGCCAAGAATAATGACGACCTCGTTGGGGTTGTGAGAGCCGGCCACAAGTCCAGCGCAAGCTTCCATGGAAGAAGTAAGAATGCTGGTGGTGGCGGCGGCGGCGGCGCGAGAATGGGCTAAGCTCAAGGTGGTGGTGATGGAAGGAGAAACGTTCTTTTAAATGGAGAAAAGGTAGGAAATAGCATTTCAAATCTCAAAGCTGAGCTCACCTAATGTGTGTACACACAACCAGATGGCACTAGTTTTGGTTGCAAAGTCCACGTTGCCTTGAAGTTAAGCTTCGTCCTAGAATTATATCTCACCTAATGTGAGGAGAAACAAGTGCTTATGGCTACAGTTAGTAGTTATTAAGATGCATCATGTTTCTTTTCCCGACTTCTGATCAATTCGAGCACCCATAACTGTGAGGAGCAAGGAAGGCTTATTTGTCTCACCATTTCTCTTTGCTTTTGATGTGTCAGATGCAATTCTTGCATAATCGCATAAAATTATTATGAATATGAGATGAGAACTCCTTTGAAGACATGAACTGGTAGGAGTGATCATTTACTATGAAAGTAGAGATTGTAAATGCTAAATTTCCCAGGAGAAAACACTTATAGCTTAGTATGATCCACTTAGGATTTGTCCAATCTTATCAGAGGATGTTTCATTCACTTACAAAAAAATGGGCATTCTTGCTTTGTGCTACACAAAAATTTGCACTCTTATCTTTATTCAATCTCAAGCACTTCTGTGCTGATGATGTACACTAAATTATCTGGACGAAACACTTGTACTCAAGGAGATGTGCATACTGAAGCGGGAAATTTGAGACTTAGCAATTGATTCCACATTGCTTGGTATCAGGTCCCTTGGTCTTTAGCACGAACGGATCGATTCTGACCCAAAGCAATGAGAATATGGAAGCCAGTAGTATCGACCATATGACCACTATTGTTGGTGTTCGGTTCTGTCGGCCCATCAGCCCTTTCAGGAAGGGATAGAGATGGAGAATCACCCAGAAGGCGAAGAACAATTTACCAAACAGAGGTCCCCATGCTTGGTACCCATTATTAATAGCATCAGAGATACCAGCAACTACTCCAACAAGGTTGATGATCAATATAGTAGTTGGAGGGATTAACAAGGTCGTCCATTTGAATGTGTACAGTTCTCCAAACTCTTCATCATCAGTTGCTTTAGATGTCACTGTGAAATTAGTGTCTATTCCAGCCAATATCTTCAGGAGACCTTGTATAACAGCAAACAAGTGAGCTGACACACCGCCATTGACCCAGAATTGCTCATTTCTCCACCATTCCTCAATGCTCACTCCACTCCACCTCAATTCAAGAATGCCCGTTGCAAAGATTGAGATAAAAAGAGCGATGAAGAAAAGACTGGCAAAAGTGCTAATCTGTAAAGTGCAGAAGTAAGTTGAGAAGATAAGCAAAATATCTGACAACTTCAATTCACATAAATCAGCTTGTCCTTATGTTTTTGTTTACTTACTGGTGGCATGATGAACTTGTCTGTGAGCAAGCAAATGGCCAGAAGAGTACAGTAGGCAAGGAGTGGTAAAGAGGTGAAAGGATAGATGGTTGTGTTGACATATGCAAACCGTTCAAGCCACTTAAGCGTCCCCCCTTTGAATCCATACCAGACTGGACTATGACGGCTAAAAAAGATCTCAACAGAGCCAAGTGCCCAACGAAGCACTTGATTGAGCCGATCTGAGAGATTGATTGGAGCAGATCCCTTGAATGCTGGTCTCTTTGGCATACAATAGATGGACCTCCAACCACGGCAATGCATCTTGAAGCCTGTTAGGATATCCTCTGTTATAGAACCATAAATCCAGCCTAACTGCGAGCAGAAATTTCATAGTGGTCAGGTTTCACATCAGTAATCGTAAATGCCTGATGCCAAGGTATCTACTACGTTCTTCATGATTGAAAAGACGACCATTATCAAAATATGCATCTGTTTGTAGGGCTGTTAGAGCTTATAAGGGTATTATCAGGTGTAGGAGAAAATAACTAATAAATCCAGCAAAATCATATGAATTATATTATAAGCAACAAGGTAGCAAATATTTCTCGAGATGTTCTCCTTGGTTGGTAATGGCTAAATTAGTGCCTCTATAGAAGACAAGGAGAGTTATTTTGCTTTACTGGATTAACATTACCTCATTGCCCCATTCAGTTTTATCTTCGTACCCACAACTGATAACATGGATGGCTTCTTTCAGCAGGGCTGCTGGACTTGAAGAAGGGGGTACACCACCCTCATCCATTAAAGTTGAAGTAACAAATATTGCTGACTGCCCAAACTTCTTCTCAAAATTCATCTGGGACATCAATAGCTCCTTGTCATCGTCCATTCCTAATTAAGATGTGAAGATGGACTCTAGTTAAGTGAAGGAGCAGATTACAAGCAGATATTAGCATTTATAGTGTAGCTATTGTACAAAAAAGAGTTTGAAAAACCTTGCAGATTTGCAGCATCCCCATTGGCACTATGCTTAGAATACTTCGGCAGCTTTTTGCGGCGGCCAAAGCATGGGCAGCAGTCGCAGCTGACCATCTTAGGACGCTTAGGACCCTTGGGGGGTTCATAGCCATATAATGCTTGTCTCCGGAAGACACATCCAGTGCCCACATATACTGGGCCCTGGATTCCATCTAGACCTTTCATGTTGATCTGCAGAAACAAGGAAAGTGAGCCTGATTCATTTCTTACTGAAGGAATGGTAGCAAGTAAACATTTTCTGTGATCACTGTCTAGAAGGACTTACATCAAAGAAAACTGTGTTCCTGTTGGCGTATCGGTCATTGGTATCAATGCCATCAAATCTTTGAGGGAATTGGACATAGCAAACCTTTCTTCCTACCTGAGGGTCCATCAAGAAGCACATGGCCTCTCGTGCAGCCTTACTGTTATTTATGTAGTGGTCACAATCCAAGTTCAGCATGAAAGGAGCATTTGTAAGCACACCAGAGACCCGAATCTTAGGAGTAGTGGGCATTAAAGCATGAGTCGTTTGTAATGCAGACTAAAGGAAATGGCTGATTCAAGCGGAAGTAAAAGTTGAGATCTTTTACCAAGGCATTCATGGCACCAGCTTTCTTGTGATGTTGGAAGCCAGGCCTCTTCTCACGGGATACATAAACAAGGCCAGGGAGCTCATTTCCATCTGCATCAAGACCTCCACTGTGTCCAAGAAAAACTTGAATCATACCTGGATGATCCTTTGTATTGTTTCCTGGCCATGGTGTCCCGTCTTGCATGATCCATCCCTTTGGAGGTACCTTTGAAGCCTTAGCAACCAACGCGTTGATCCGCACTTTGAATTCCTCATATTCCCTCTGCCATATGAGAAGCATATTTAGATCTAGATTGCCCGTGGTAGAAATTCACTTTATATATTAAGCTGAAAAGCTTTCTAGAAACCTTCATTGCTCGCCGCTCTTTGACAAAGGTTGGCTGGACTTTGTCTTTGAGATAATCAATCTTCAAAGTGAAATACATTTCAGGGGCTCTGGGCTCTATAGAGAACTTTTTGCAGAAGGGTACCCATTTTCGAGCAAATTCGTCAGTTTCAGACAAAGATTCAAATGTGAGCATCGAAGCTCCGTCATCAGAAACGTAGCAGGAAATCTTATTGACTGGATAGTCCATAGCCAATATCGACAGAACTGTGTTTGCTGTCACAAGTGGGGGCTCTTTCATAGGATCTACTGTACTGACAAAGAGATCTACTGGGGAAAGCATATTAGGTTCACCTTCCCTTTCATATCTGCAGCATATGCAAAACAGTTTTACTCCTAGGAAAAAAATACATGTAGAATTCTGGCAACTAAGCTTTAGCGCCCTGAATTTCAATATTCTAGCTGTAGTTAGATAAAATTAGATGATATGCTTTATTTTTAGGTGACGTAGTCTTCTGTCTGCTTCTTGAAAATATGAAAAAAAAGGTCGTTGTACAAAAATGTTAGAGCGTGAGCGAACGGCTTATAAAGTCGTATCATTTATCACTGAGAAGTAGTTCCTGCTGCTTTTTTTTTTTCACAATGATTGCCTTTGCACCATTTAGTGAAAGCTACCTCTTGTTGATCTTTTAGTTACTACATGAGAGTAAAAATCTCCTGATGAATACCGTAGATCTGCCTTTGACTCTAGATTGCTTATCCTTTTCAGAAGGGTAGATTTTCATTTGTGACTACCTGAGAGAGAGGCGATCAAGATAGGTCTCACGATCGATAGGGAACCATTTAGGGAACTGATCCAGGATCCATGAGAAAGCGAACCATATCTCACAAATGATGGATGTTAACCAAAGACCAAATGCATCATGTACTGGGTTCAAAATCCTGTAATGGAGGAAGAAAGCCAATATGACAAGCCGAGCAACTATCACCATTCTATATGGGTTGACCTTGCTCGATGCAATCGGAACTTTCCTAGAGAGTGGCTGCCTTGCCTCATCTATCCTGCATTCGTTCACAATTTTATGAGATATATTAGGTTCGCGTCTTGGAAAACTATGTTCTTTAATCATCTTGCCTCTAGCTGTCGGTCAGTGGACACATACATAGCCATGTCCGGGTCATTGATGTCATCAGGTTCGGGGCCAAGGTTGCCCTGCTGCAGCTTCCAGTCATCCATTCTTTCTTTCCACCCTCCCTCTTTCTTTTCATCCCATCTTTCACTTCCTGCTTCAACAGGATCAATGCATTGTAAAAGGTCATGGAAGATTATCTTTGCAGAGAGTTTTTGTAGAGGAACTTCCAGCTGAAGCGTGCATGATTCGTGATCAAAGGACACAAAAGTTTTCTGGTGACAGTTAACTTGGAATAAATCGTGGTAGATTGACAGTTACCAGTTTCAGACATTGGATATGGATGAACTCGTTTGTGTAGGGAAGAAGGCATCTCTCCGTGACCATAAGATGATATTGGGAACTCGCCACTTACCTGCACGAATGCATGCTTTGACATTGTTAAACTTGAATCCAAAGAAGAGACTTGAAGTGAGGTACGTGAGATGTAATAAGGAAAGGCATTCCGTTGAAATTAAGGAGAAAGTTTTGCTCACAGGTCGGGATCTGACACCAGCTATAAACGGTGGAAATTGAGCGTTATCATCATCGTCGGGACCTCTTCCACAGCTCATCTTCCCATGCAGCATAGCTTCTGCCAGGTACTTATGCTTGTTCTGTTCATCTTCAATGTTGAATTCGTGCTCGATATCGTCAATGTCCTCTTCATCTTCATCGCCCTCCACTCTCGGGCTCCCTTTGACATTTTTAAATCATACAACATGAAATTTACTTATTCACAATCATCTTATCATCTTCAAGTAAATAATCATTGCTTCTAACATGCGCCATCATGATCAGATCTCCTGTGTAATCTGAACTAAGAAGAATAATGCAAATAACAGATACGTCAACTTTGGTTCACTTCCTGATTTCCATCATCACGTCGTGCGAGTTTTGGTTAGCCATGAATAATTTATCCTAATGTGTAGTTCATCTGCTACGTGCATATTTTTACACTGCATTAACCAGGTTTTTTCGTTACCTTTGAGACGCTTATATCGAGTCTTGCACTGCGGGCACAATTGGCTCCCTTCTCTCCTCTCATACTCGTAACAAGGCCGACAAACTGGAAATCCACACTCGTTGCACGCCACGAACAGATCTCCATCAACCGTGAGCCCAACCTCATCCCCACAGATCTCACACACTTGCCCATCCAAGTTCTTCAAAGACTTTGGCTGCACCAGAAGAAATGAACAAAAGATAACAAAAGAAGGTAACCATGACCTTTGTCATACACAAAATATCATCAAACGTCAAAAGTGGTTTCCTTCTTTCTTGTTATGGCCCCAAATTCTTTTTGATCCTTGTTACAGATATTCACCTCTTCATGGCCATGAATGACGACGAGCTCGTTGCGGTTGTGAGAACCAGCGACAAGTGCCGCATTGGCTTCCATGGAAGGAGGAGGAGGAGGATGGCAGCGGGGTGACAAAGCGGGACTCGGCTCAAGGCGGTAGTGGTGAATGGAGGGAAAAAGGGTTCTTTTAAATGAGAGAAAGTAGGACACGGCATTTCAAACCTCAAAAGCTGATCTCACCTAATGTCCACAACACACACACATGGGTACAAAGCGTTGGTTGCAAAGTCCCCATTGCCTGGTTGCAAAGTCCCCATTGCTTGAAGCTAAGCTTCGTCCAAGACTTCCCTTCTCCAACCACCATGCGCCCTTCTCCACAGGCTTTTCTGCAACGACCGGTCTTTATGGCCCTTGATGTTGAAATCCCAGCAAAGGCTCCTGTTTCCTACGGGCGTGACTGTTTGTACGAGACTCCTGGTAACATTTGTGTTTTACTTGTGACCTGTACAGTTTGAGAGAAATATCGAAATGGTCATCGTCCGGTTCAATGAGCCGTTTCTCGTGCTTCTGCGATTTTAGCAGAAGAACTTAAAAGGTCGAGCTAACAACGGCCCTCGAAGAAACTCATATCGTGCTCAGCACCGGTGATATTCACTCGCTACCTTGTAATACTATAGCGCATGGTGATTCACTCGTCCTCAAACGTTCCATTTCGGGTATTGCCAGCTTATCACATCGAGGACTAAGTTGAACATATAACACTATCTCGTTGATCCGCTCAAGGGTAAGATGGAAGCGATTATCTGAAGAGTAAGGTTAGGGTGTTTTTGGACCAAGGCGAGAGTATAAATTAATTACATGAGAGAAGGGAAAATCACAAAAAAACACGAAGCTTTTGTGGAGAACATTTCGATATCAGGAAAATTGTCCAAAAATCTTAAACCTATTGTACGGCGGCCAATTCAGATATAAACATTTCAATTCTATCAAGTTAGTCCTATACCCTTTGATAACTTACCAATTAGTCATAAATCTTTTCATTTATGTCAATTTATCCTATATCTTTTTAAGATTTATCAATTTAGTTTTAAACTTTTTGACTACTTATCAATTTAGTCTTTCTAATTAATTTTGGCAAGAAATTACTAATGTAGACATTGGCCATCTTAAATGGTGTGGTCGGCGTTGGTTGCAAAGTCCATGCCTTTAAGCTAAGCTCGTCCAAGACCTCCTTCTCCAACCACCATGCGCTTCTCACAGGCTTTCTGGCAACGACGGTCTTATGGCCCTTGATGCTGAAATCCAGCAAAGGCTCCGTTTCCTACGGGCGTGCACTGTGTTTGTACGAGACTCCTGGTAACATTTGAGTTTACTCTTTGTGACCTGTACAGTTTGAGAGAAATACGAAAATCGGTCAATAATCT
>JAGVVM010001409.1:0-53814 GCA_019149425.1 Psidium friedrichsthalianum | reverse complement strand
GGAGAGAGTAATGACAGAAACCTCGTCAGACGAAGCCCGACACCCGAAGCGCCCAGGTGATCGACCATAGCACCTATCCCGCTACCAACAATGGCCCCCCCCTCCTCCCCCATCTCTCCCCCCCCTATCTCTCGCTCCCTGCGTCCTAGACAATTGTTCCCCACGGATCATCTTTTATTTTTCCCCTTTATTAATCAGGAAAAAACCCAAAAATTGTCATGTGTGTGCATTCCATATCGGGTGATCATGCATATTTACCATGTCATGTTTGCAGCCATGAAAACATATACCATGCATTCATGCATTTTATGTGTAAATCATAGAGATTTGAAAATTTGATACTTTGCATGACATAATCCTTTAATTTTTTAACTCATGTTTTCGCATGCATTAAAACTCATATCATATTGGTATTGTTGAAAATTAGCATGCATTATTTCTATTCATGTTATATTTGCATACCATTTAGAACCCACATTTCTCGCGCATTAAAACTTGAAATTTTTTTGACATCATGTATGCTCATTATGCTTGTCATATAGTTTAGATTGCATAGCTTCATACAGTTTCAGGTAGTTGCATTTGCATTACATTTATTTAACCAACAAAAATCCCAAAAAAATTCATTACACCTTGGTTTTCAAAAAAAATCAATTGAATTTGTCGGCTAAAATTTTTTTCACAAGAGTGATACCGAAAGGGTGTTAATAAAAATAATAATAAAAAAATAATTAACATAATCAAGTCCCCGAATTTGAATATCTGGTTTGCAGAAAATAAAGTATTCTCCCAATGCTTTATTTACGTATCTAATCTACCTAGCAAAAAAGATTAGTGGCGGCTCTAAATTTAAATCATTTGACATAAACCTAAGTTGCGAATTGGTAGAGCTTGGGAGAGCTCGAGCTGGGTTAGTTAATTCATTTAATTAATCTAGTAATCTATTAACCTAGGATATTTGCAAAATTTTTAGGTCACGACACTAGAGAAGGGGCGGAAATCTCAATGCGTTACACGAAGTAAAAGTGGAGCTTTATTATCATTCAATGGACCAAGTTTTTGGCGAAATGTTAATTAATGACCCAAAAATGCATGCATGTCCTAAACATGATTTATAAATGCAATTTCTATCAAATCTTTTTTTTTGGGGGGGGGGTTTTCTTGGTTAACATGAACAAAATTTAATTTAAATAACTTGAAATGCATTGATGAACTAATATGAAATCAGTTAAAATATGTTTCGAGTTTAAGCCCTGTGAACGAAGTCTGATGTGAAATTATCTATAATTTATGAACCTTTGAAATATTGAGCAAAGTTGAATGCATCAATCTTCTACGAATAGAGTTGTGATCTGATAATGGAAATCCAATTTGGACTCTGTTTGATATATGCGGAAATTACTTTTCGTATTGGAGTCAGCAACAAAACAAAAAAGGGGAAAGTCCAATTGATCTTACATTCATCGAATACTTGGATTTCCTAATCCATGATATTCTCGGATATTTGGGATTCCTTGAAGAAGATATTGATGTTTCCTATATATATATATATATATATATATATATATATATATAGAGAGAGAGAGAGAGAGAGAGAGAGAGAGAGAGAGAGAGAGAGAGAGAGAGAGAGAGAGAATATGGGGCAGTGGATTTTCTTTTTCTCATGGAGACTTGGATTAGTGCTGCCGTGAAGTCTTGAAGTGCCAATTATCTGAGTGCTTGAGTGTGGACTTCTGAATTATACCGTTTAGAATACAAGTGTTTTGGTCAATTAAATCTTATTTTAGAGTTGTGTTAATTCATTTGTGAGATTGAGAAATTACTTCGTAAGGAATTGCAAGGCTAAACACTGCATGAGTTATTTGATATAATTGGGGCTGGGAAACATTGAAAGTATTTGAGTGATTCAAGTCTAGTTTGTAATTTCGTTGAATCACTTGTTCTATAGTGAAATACGTTGCCACTCTTCTATCATGGATGTAGGTCTCTACAATCGAACTCAGTACATATGATGTCTGATTTATTTTCTTGTTTTGTCTTTTATTGTTCGATTGCTTGTTTTCGCACAATAATTGGTATTAGAGCTAGGTTTGCTTGAGTTGAAGCTAATCGATGGCGACAAAAGAAAGTAAAGTGAAAATCAACAGATTTGATGGGAAGGATTTTGGTTTCTGGAAGATGCAGATTGAATATTATCTATATCAAATAAATTTGCTCTTGCCTTGTCTGGGGAGAAACTAGTGACAATGAAGCAAACTGACTGAAAATTGCTAGATAGACGAGCGATAGGTGTTATTCGGCTGAGGTTGACACGTAACGTTGCATTAATATCGTTAAAAAGAAGACCACTGCGGGTTTGATGAAAGTCCTATCGAATATGTATGAGAAGCCTTCTGTGATCAAGAAGGTTTATTTAATGTGACGTCTATTTAATCTGAAGACGAGTGAAGGCGTGTCAGTTGCTAATCATATCAATGAATTTAATGTGATCATTACTCCATTGAGATCAGTTGAGATTGACTTTGAAGATGAAATATGTACTTTGATTCTATTATCATCATTGCCTGATAGTTGAAATACTACTGTTATTACTGTTGGTAATTCCTATGAATTAATAAGTTTAACTTTTGATGGTATTCGAGATTTAATTCATAGTGAGGACATCTGTAGAAGAGAATCTGATGAATCTGTATTTGTTGCTTTAATAGGTGAAAATAGAGAAAGAACTAGTACTTGTGTTAGCAAAAGTAGTATAAACATGAACAGACTTAGTCAATTTAGGACTGGTAGTGCTGTCTGTTGAAATTGTGACGAGATGGGATATCTTAGAAGTGATTACTTTAAGCTAAAAAATAAGAAGGGTGAAGGAACTAGAGGTGAATCTGCAGATGATGTTGCAATTGTAGTTAATGGTAATTCGAATAGTGTTGATTATGTCTTGTCTATGACGGATGATTCCTCATTTGAAGGATGGATTATAGATTATGGTTGTTCTTTTTATGCTATACTAAACGGGAATTGATTTATTACTTATTAATGCATGGATAGTAGTAAAGTGCAGTTGGAGAACAACGCTGTTGCGATATTGTAGGTATTGATGATGTTAGAATTAAAATGCATGATGGCATTGCGAGGACATTGACTGGAGTGAGGCATGTTTCAGAGTTGAAGAAAAATTTGATTTTCTTGAGTATCATAGATTCAGCTGGGTATTGGTATTCTTTATAAAACGGAGTTCTAAAAATTGTTCAAGGTGCCTTGGCGATAATGAAATGAACCAATCACAATGGCCTGTACAAGGTTCAAGGTGAAATAATGACGAATTTTGCCATGGAGACGTGGATGCATCTATTCAAGTTTTTGAACTGTGGCATACGCATTTGGGGCACATTAGCAAGAGAAGCCTAAAGGTTTTAAGTGAAAGGAATTTATTATGTGATTATATTGCCGATGAACTAAATGTATGCAAGTGTTGTGATTTAGATCAATGACAAAAATTGCAATTTAGTGTGACTGTCAGAGAAACTATGAATTGCAGAATTACTTCACTCGATGTTCTTAGATTGTGGCGATTTCCTTCAAGAAAGAGTGACGGATTTATGCTAACAGTTATTGTTGATTACTCGATGAGGACTTGGGTGTTTATACTTAGGCACAAGTTTAATGCTATTGTCAAAATCAGGCAGCTGAGAGTTTTGATCTAAAAGGAGATTGGTAAAATGATCAAGCATGTATAGAATGACAAAAGCATGGAATTCTGCTAAAGCTATTAAATAAATTTTGCATGAAGGAAGCCATAGTGAGATATTGTACTAGTGCCAATGAACCACAACATGTTGTAGATTTGATGAGCAAAACATTACTAGAGACGGCCCATGAAATGCTCTCTAATCTTGGTATGGCTAGAAGATTTCTAGCGGACGCGCTTAGTACGATGAGCTATCTGATGAATATATCCCCATTGACTGTGATAGGGATGTCATACTCTTGAAGAAGTGTGGTCAGGTAACGTTATTGATTATTCTGTTATTAGAATATTTGGTTGTTCATGTTATGCTCGAGTTAATGATAGTAAGCTTGATAGAAGGGCAATAAAGTGCATATTCCTAGGTTATGCACAAGGTGAACGGGGTTATCGACTGTGGAACCCAGAATTAAATTCACCTATTATCAGTAGAGAAGTTACATTTGACGAGTTTCCAGTACTTTTAGCTATGATTGATCAAAGCAGTGTTCATACAGATTTGAACGGTGTTCAGCTTGAGGTGGAGTTATAACCAGAAGCTCTTGAGGTAGTGAGTACTAGTAAAGTAACCGACATAAATGGTGCTTATAGTGAGGGGAGCCTATAGAGTCAACGATTGATGCAATTGCTGAATTTGACAAGGTATGTATTTGGTCTCCTCACAGATATGGATGCAAGGATGATTTGCCAATGTTAGAAAGTCCTCGTGGAGCAATTAAAGGTACATGTGAGTTGGTGTTTTGATAAGGTCCACAGTTATAGCGAAGTTCAAGTGCGGCTTAGACTTGGGTGACATCTGTAGTGGTTGAGCCCATTGGGGCTTTGGGAGAGTAGCGATGGTATTTCGAATTCTAGCAAAGCGATTGTGACTTTGCTCAAATGTGAGCCAAGGTGGAGATTGTTAAAATATGCCTTGAGTTTAAGCCCTGCAAACGAACTCTGATGTGAAATTATCTATAATTTATGGACATCCGAAATATTGAGCAAAATTGAACGCATCAACCTTCTACGAACAGGAGTTGTGATCTGATAATGGACGTCCAACTTGGACTTTGTTTGATATATGCAAAAATTACTTTCTGTATTGGAGTCTGCAACAAAATAGAAAAGGAGAAAGTGCAATTGGTCTTACGTTCGCCAAATATGTGGATTTCCTAATCCATGATATTCTCGGATATTTGGGATTTCTTGAAGAAGATATTGATGTTTCCTATATATATATATATGTGGGAGAATGGACATTTTTTTTTCCTCATGGAGACTTGGATTAGTGCTGCCGTGAAATCTTGAAGCACCAATTATGTAAGTGCTTGAGCGTGGGCTTTTGAATTACACCGTTTATAATACAAGTGTTTTGGTCAATTAAATCTTGTTTTAGAGTTGTGTTAATTCTTTTGTGAGATTGAAAGATTATTTCGTAAGGAATTGTGAGGCTAAATATTATATGAGTTATTTGATGTATTTTGGGCTGGAAAACACTGAGAGTATTTGAGTGACTCAAATCTAGTTTGTAATCTCTATTAGATCGTTTGTTATATAGTGGAATTCATTGTTGCTCTCCCATCGTGGACTTAAGTCTTTATGATGGAGCCACGTACATCTAATGTTCGATTTATTTTCTTATTTTGTCTTTTATTGCTCGATCGCTTATTTCCACGCAACAAAATTGAGGGACATGTACTTAAATTAGATTCACACTATATGGAATCCTAATAACATGAAGTAGGATTAATCATGAATTAACCCAATCATTCAACTATATGAAATTCATTTTTTTTTTGTGTTTTCTATATATATATATATATATATATTAAATTATATGCAATGCATGAGATGTAGTTATGACTTTAAAACATATAACTATTAATTGACATGTATTATATGACACGAAACCTATGAAATTAGTTTTCATGAGATATACATGTTATTTTGTGATTTTCTGTGAAAGTAAAATTAGGAGACTTCCTAAAATATATGATGACCTAAGTTAAACTAGGAATAGTTAATGTTAAATCCTAATCTAAGTTATGTAATTTTTAATTACTACATATCCCTAGAATATGCAATTCTATGGTTTCGTATGTTTCAGGAAACTGAATGATTTATAAAAATATTTTTCTAAGAACAATTGTTTGTATCGTTGGCAATAATTTGTCAATGAAAAATATTTTCATTATCGATAATAATTTATGTCTAAATTTTTCATGGACACGCAAATATTTTTTGTCCATTCATTTCTATTAGAGCTAAGCATAAAGGACCAATAGAAGCAAGAATTGTTGGACCGATCGAACGGCCAGTTTGGTCCAGTTCTAGTTCCATAAAATTAGAGTTGGGTACAGTTGATCCGATTTCCAGTTCTAGGGTAAACAGGGGGGATTGGACCGAATAATGTTTTTTTTTTTCCCTAAACATAAACAAAACCTAAACCTAAACCTAAGACGCTTAGGATGCTTAGTAAGACTTTCAAGTTTAGCAAAAAACATGATGCAATTAGTGAGATGTGGTCCGTGTGAGGTCTGAGTCTGCTAAAGAGGAAAATTTAACGACATATTACAAATATAAAAAAATGCTACCAGTCAATCATTGGATTGCTTTGGATCCAAACCCCGTCTTTGCAACTGAGAACCGGTCCTCTTGGTCCGGTTGCCAAGGTGAGATCATACTTAATCGGGAACCATTACTCCTAATTTTGCAAGTGATCATTTTTTTTTTCAATCATTCATTTTTTGGAAACAAATGGAGCTATATTAGGAAAATTTAGTAGATGCAATGCAACTCGTGAATTAGGAAACAACCTGTCGAGATGATTACTCAAAAGCATGTTATTTCGGAATGCCACTCATGATACGCGACAGGAAGACGTCATTTTGTGGGCTTTTAGGACTTGTTAATTGCCAGTGTACAACTCTAATATCTTAAAAGTTTCATTTCCTTACCCAAGCTTTCAACTAGTAAAGCTTGAACTCTTTCAGGCGTTTCAGGCAAGGGTTAAATCAAAGGAAATGGATTCAAGATGCAATACAATTTGCTTATTAATCCCCCGTCCGGCGCTAAGAAAGGAAACCTTTCTTCATCGATTTGGTATGGCATCATCCATATTGGCAGCATATGGCCGACCGGCAAGGCGAGGCACTGCACATCCTATTTTCCCAGGTTCAACCGGGTCGCCCAATCGAGAAAAAGCTCGAAATTCTTATCCCGTTGGCCAATATAAATTGCCGAACTTCTGCTGCGAAGCAAGCAAAGTAAAAGGACTCTTGAGAAAACAGCGACGACGCAGGCCGAAGGAGGATCTTCCACACCTTGCTTAGCTCCCAACGGGACATCTAAAGGATGAAGACCCATACTCGATCTTTGTCGTGGATGGCCCATGTGCGTTCGGGCATTGCCCTTCGTCTGAAGACGGGGCTCCCTGCCATAATTTCAACATTTGGATTTCGCATTTACATCGCGGGTTGAATGCGTGTGGTCCGAAAGAACTTTGCGCAAAGTGGTCCTGACGTGTGCGGTCCTTTCGAAGAAACTTACAACGGGGCGTCTTGTCGTTTTGATAGCTCTTCTACATCGTTATAGGCTTCCTTTCCTCGGCCCCGAAATTAGGGTTCATCTGACCATTGGTGGAGCGATTCGGTTTATCTTTTCATTTAAATTTTTATTTTTGCTTTTTGGAATTTCCACTGCAAAATGAGACGATGGTGAAAATTCCCCACGTCGCTTTTGAAACATTTTGGGCCCTTTCGAGACTTTTTCCCAAGCACGGCAATTTCTCCAATATAAAATGTGAAAAAGTAGTGCGAATCGATGGTAGATGTCCTTTTCCATCGAAAACCAATTAAGTTCACGCATCCGCCGCAACCTCCTCCTATTTCGGATCGAGTAATGGGGCGTGTCGAAAATTTTGCTGATTTTTTTTTAAATCAGTGATGCGCCGGTTCTTTTATTTGGGGGTTTGAATATGCCTTTGAATTTTAGTCCTTGCTGCCTCATTGGTAAGTAAATCTTATAGTATGTTTTCTTAGACGTCGTCTAGCATTTCCCGCTTGCTTTAACATGAATTATTGAAATTACGCGTGGGTTGTGTTTAGAGAAGCTCTTATAAAAAAAAAAATCAATATATTATTAAGTAACTAATATATTCAACTTTGACTCGTAATTCATTTTTTCGAAACTTTTGAACAAAGGACAAATTCGAAATCCATAGGTTTCGATGGTCCCTATGGATGTACGAGTTGTGCCCTAGCTTGCGTTGGGATGCGACGCTTCACTCCATCAACGCATGAAGACGGAGTACGTACGTGAACGGTGAAAGATAGTCCAAAATATCTGCATTGCTTTGATCATTGCTGGCCCATTCCCATCGATTTTTTCTTTTCTGCTTTTTGATGGGGTTTGATTTATTGTCGGCACACGGTTTGTCTCATATCATTGAGAGCATCCCAAAACGTTTCTAGTGCGATCTAGGCCGAGAGCCGGTAGAGGTTGAAATATGAGCTCATTTTTTTATTTTTATTTTTTATTGTTTTTTTTTTGGGGCCTCACAATCCGTACGCACGATTGAAACGTGTTAGAAAGTTTCAATCCAAAGGATTCGTGACGGTTTGTCTTTAGTTTGTGGATTTTTGCTCTCTAATTATCTTTTTACTATTCACCAGCAACGATAAAGGTTGAAGCACGCACCCACCGAGCTATAATTTGTTTAGAATTTCTCTGCAGAGAGTTCAGGTGTAAAAGCGTTGTTCTATGGTAAAATAGTGGTCGCTATAAACTTTGGTACAAGTCCACGTGAATCTTGCAATTTTCTTGAGTCATAACCGGATCTTAGGCTCCATTTGTTCAGAAAATAAATGATTTGAAAAATACTTTTCTTAAGAATAATCGTTTATATCGCTTGAAATAGTTAGTCATGTGAAGATGTCTTTATTATCGATAACAATTTATATATCTAAAATATTTTCATGGATAATGACAGTATCTTTTGTTCGTTCATTTTTTACAAAGCGAATATAACTGGTCATTTTTAGAAAAGTGCTTTTCAAAATCATTTATTTTCCGCGAACTTGTTCCCTCTCTCTTTCTGAACGCTTTGACCATCTTTTAGAGTGCGTCATTATAGTTCTCGATCCGTATTTGTATGCTTCGTGGAACATAGACCATGTCAATCGAGCTATCTTAACCTTGCAAGTGGGCCTGGGAAAAGCACGTAATTATAGAAATGATATGGTCCGCTAAATCTATTAAACCTCTAACTACATGTCTTATTATCGATGCGCAACTCGTGCATTTACAAAGCCACCCGTTTCACAAGGACACCTTTACGCTTTGTTCTACTTATGAAAAATAAATGATTTAAAAAATATTTTTCTTGAAAACGATTGCTTATATCACGTTGTTTCACACAAATAATTAATTAATGAACAAAAATTTCCTTATTGATAAAAATACATGTCTAAAAACCGTCGGTGACGGTGAAATTTTTTATTTATTTTTATAAACGATACGAGCGATCATTTTTAGGAAAATGTTCGTTTTTCATGAAACAAACGGAGCCTTAGATTTTAGCCAACTATTTTTTTTATTTATTTAAATTTAGTCAGTATTCAATCGTTTAAGGCCAAGGCCTCCTCCTTTCTCACCTTTTGCATCATAGAGGTTAATCTTCTGTCAATGAGCTTCATAACCTTCTTAGGAAGGGGGAAAATAAAATATCAAACCGGAAGTTCACTAGTTAATACATGTTGTGAATACGCAGAAGAGTAGAAAGAAGTTTCTCACAAATTTAATGTGATCGGACCGAAAAATTTGGCCCTTCTTTGTAATGCATCAATATATTATGTGTTTGTCTCGGCACCTAATGACCATGGTTATTAGGGGTGACTGGTTCCAAGATAGGTGACTCCACCCTAGAATCAATAGTCGCCCACTAGGGATCAGTTCTGCAAAATACGAATAGTGAATCACTCGCTCATTCTATGGATCCACTCAAGAAACGAACCACTGGCTCGATTCTAGTTCCGGATAGGATCCTAATTACGGTCCTACCGAGTACCAACATCAATTTAAAAAAACATATGTCAATCTCATAGTTGTGTTATATGCATAATCCTCTTATACCACATCTTGTGTCATTCATTTTATAATTTTATAATTGTATTTTATGTATTGACTTTTCACTAGATTAATAGTATAATATGAGGTGTAAAATTTTAACTGAAATGTTTCACACCAAGTGTAAGTGGATCTTAACTCCTCTCATATATACATGCTTTTGTTGATGATTTGTTATGATTTTATCACAGATTCAGATCTTTGGAGTAATGGCCTTTACCTAGTTTTGTAGATCTTGTGAAAGGTGATTTGGATGCAATCTTGGTAAATTTTATCATGTTTTGCATGAATTAATCCCTCTTGTTATTGTTAAGACTTGAATCTATGCACCTTGGTCTTGCAGCCATAGCCTTTTATTTTTTGGTGTATAGTTTTTCCCACTAATTAGCTCGTACCCCCACCCATCTAGCAAAAATTGCTTGGATAGTTGTGTATAACACTCGTTTAACTCATTTGTATTATATAAAATGTTTTGACTTTGGGCATTTGATGAAGATAGCTTCATTAAAAGAATATGCATTGTATTATATAAAGGGTCTGGCTGGTTAGGCTGGTTGGATGAGTCCCCACTTCAAACGTGAAACCCAATTCTATAACCAAAACCATGAACTCAATCAGTACTCACCGGTTCTAGAAATTCAAAACAGGGATCGGGACCGTTACCTACCGGTTTCATCCAAATTAATCGATTAGGAACGGTCCGGTTCAATTTGGTGTGATCGTGATTTTTTTTGCTCACCCCTAATAATTATTTTTTGTCAATTCGTGTTGGCCTAAACTATCATGATTTTTATTCTACTTGTCAATAGTCGAGAATAGCGATGAAACGCGTTACTCATATCAATTCGGGGTCGTACATATGAATTTTGAAAATAATGCGTTCGGCCTTTTGCCTTTGTTAGCCCAATTGTGGACCGGTGAGTGCAGGTCCTATCACCATCATATCAAGACAAATTAAAGATAAGACGAGGAGGAAGAAAATGTATGATACAACAAGAGAAAAAAGTGGGGAAAATTATCACATTTTTGTCACTTCTGAACATTTTAAATTTACCATTTAGTTCTAAACCTTTTAATTTTTTGTTGATTTAATTCTATTGACCGAAAATTACCGATATGAATGCTGACCATCTTATGTGGCATCGGCGGCGGTGATGTAGACAAATTTAATAATCTTATAAAAAATTAATTTTTTTTATTTATTCAATTTTTTAATTTCTGGCTTTAGAGGCTGATTGGGGTTGTTAACTGCTGCTGCTCGCCTTCGCTGTGGCCCATGAGGGCGAGGGTTTCACGGTCCTTGCCTAGGGTCCGATAGGTGTTGTTGGGCCCCAATGGCTCTCGCCCACGGCTAGCAATCCTTCTCGGCCCTAATCCTGTGGGGCCATCGACCTTTGAAGTAGAAAATTTTTTAAAAATATAAAAAAAATCAAAATTTTTGATAAAATTATTAAAATTTATCCACATCAATGTCGGCGATACCACGTTAGCGATTTTCGGCTAATGAGACTAAATCGGAAAAAGTTGAAAATTTTTAGATTTGAATTGATAAATTTAAAAGATTTAAGACTAAATTGAAAAAAAATGCAAAAGGTTTATAATTTTTTTTGGCAATTTTTCTCGGAAAAATGTCGTGTCGCCTCTGTCAGCAATAAAAGCAAATGGGAGGAAAAGTTGGGCGCGAATGGTTTTCATTGGACTTGTGCCATGTGTCGAGTTTCCGTTGGTCGGTTAGCCACATAAGCTCCATTATGAAGTGAATAGTTGTACGTATCGAAGTTGATTGACTTGTATCTCGCGGGAGCTTTAGATTTCGTTTGCAGGGTTCACATTTGCTTCGAAAGCACGTGATTCTTCGTCCGAAATTCGAAAATATCCCGACCTAAAGACATTAGTTATTAAATGAAATAACTCTACACATGAATATGAGTACCCTCAAAAGTTGATAATCACATCGACCACGATAAATTTCTTTATCTTTTTTGTTTGGATAATTATAAAAAAATCCTCAGCTTATTGTAATTGTGTCATATTCAGTCCTATTTTTTTTTATTTTGCCAATTAGATCCAAAACCTTTTGCATTTATGCCAATTTCGATTGAAAATTATAGATGTGGTGCGGCCGGTGTTAACATGAATGATTTTTTTTAATAATTTTTTAATATTTTTGAATTATGTATTTATTTATTATTTTCTTTCTCTTTTTCTTTCTTTTATTTTCTCCCTTCTTCTAGTAGCCAGTCACCGAGTTTGGTAAAAAATATTTAAAATATTATAAAAAATGTCAACGATAGTACTAATTGTGCCACGTCTGTAATTTTCGGCCAAAATTATTTGGATGGATTGAATTGGCACGAATAAAAAGTATACAGGATTGAATTGGCACAATTACAATAGATTTATGATTTTTTGGTAATTTTTCATCTTTCTTACTTATTAAATCGTACTTTTCTTATAACTTTTCTCTATTTCGCGCATTTTAAATATTCAAAATTAAATGTGGTAGCAATAGACATGGCCACGGGCCGGTTCCGGTTCCGGTTCCTGGTTCGGAACCGCCAGCCCAACGACAACTAGCCGTTGGGCCCAACGGCCGGGGCAACGGCTATTTTAGCCGTTGCCCTTTTTTTTTATAAATAAATTCAATATCAAATATTTTCTTATAAATACCCCCCTCCCCCCTTCATTTTATTCACAACTTCTCTCATTTTTCTTCTCTCAATTTCTCAAATTCTCTCAAATTCTCTCAAATTCTCAATCTCAATTCTCTCAAGTCGCGATACTCGATCCACTTTCATTTCTCTCGAAATTCTTCATTTCTTTTTTGTTGGAAATTCTCGAAAAATGGCAAGTGGAAGCCGTGGCGGGAGGGGTAAGAGCCCGATGGCGCCGATGGGATTGTCCAATTATCCTCAATCTCATAATCCTCAAGATTATGCATATTATGGCTTCGACGACGACGAAATTGAAATCGACAATGTTCCAAATGTCGAGCAGCCCGTTCCAACACAAGGTAGCATGAATCCTCCCACCGAAGAAGCGTCAACAACGATGGAACGAGAGGGGTCATCCACTTCCTCGATATGGGAGCACTTCACGAAGGCGCACATTGAAGAAAACAAATATCAACTTACTTGCAAACATTGTGGAAAAAATTACAAATTCGTAAGTGGTCAAGGCTATGGAACATTTCAACGGCATTTGAGGTCAAAACATCCAACGCTAGCTGGGATCGACACTCGTCAACAACAAATTTCCGGGTACGCCAAAACTAACGCTCCTCCTTTATTCCGTTATAGCGAAAATGTTTATAAAGAAGAATTAGCTAGATTTACGGCTGAAGAACATTTATCATTTAATTTTGGTGAGAAATTTGATTTTAATAATTTTATACAAAATGCATGTACTCCACAAGCAAAACCCGTTTCTAGAAATACCCTTAAACGCCAAATTTTAATTTGTATAAAAAAGGAAAAGAAGAATTAAAAATATTTTTTATGAATTATAATGGACGTGTGCATATAGGTAGTGATGTTTGGACCAATCCTTGGCAAATTCATTCTTATATGGCTATTACGTGTCATTGGATAGATGACGATTGGAATATTCCAAAAAGAATTATTGCATTTCAAGTTTTTGAGGATAGACATACGACAATTAATATTTATAGATTAATTAGACAAGTTTTAGAAGAATATTGTTTGGTTGAAAACGTTTTTTCTATTGGTTTTGATAATGCCGCGGCAAATACCGCTTCTATTGAAGAGTTGGAAAAACTTTGTAAACCCACTTTTGGTGGAGAATTTTTTCATGTTAGATGTGCTTGCCATGTTTTAAACTTAAGTGTACAAGAAGGTTTACAAACTCTTAACGTTTTTCTCAACCCAATAAAAATCGCAATCCAATATTTATGGAGACATCCCCAAATTATGAAAGATTGGTATAGATTTTGTAAACAATATGGAAAAAGGGCAAGAAGATTTTCAAGAGATGTTCCAACTCGTTGGAATTCCACGTACGAATTGCTTAATCAATCTTTTGAATATAAAGATTTATTATGTGCATTTATTTCGACTAATGTTCCTCAACTTGAGTTATTACCATAACATTAGGATATTTGCCAAAAAATTTTAGATTGTTTAAAAGTTTTCAATGATGCAACTTATACTTTATCCGGTGTTTATTATCCTACGACTCATTTATTTATAATAGAGTGTGTTAATATTGCTGGTGTTTTTGAAGAATATGAAGACGATGAACAATTAGGTGCAACTATTATCGAATTTTCAAATTTTAGAGTGGTGGAAGGAGCATTCGAGTCAATATCGAATTCTCTCTATCATCGCTAGACAGGTTTTAGCAACTCCTTGTTCAACAGTTGCGGTTGAACAAGCTTTTAGCGCTGGAGGCAACATTTTGGACGATCACCGTTCAAGATTATCTCCGCAGTCTGTGGAGGCTCAAGCTTGTGTCGATGATTGGATGAAGGCTCAATATCGACAACAAGAGATGGATCGCAACGTAGAAGCCGAATTTTTCGATGATGGAGCGAGCACCATGACGGGAACCACCGCCGGAAGCGACGATTGACGATGAGGTAAGTATGGGGTTATCAAAGGTAAAAGAACTACATGGGTTTTGATTCTTCTATCCCCAAGAAGATATGTAGGCACTTAATGATGATTCATTAGGTCAAGCCCTTTCTCTCTCCCTTTTTTTTTTCCTCTAAGTTTGATTACAATTTTGTAAAATTTTACTTGAAATTTTATTACTTAAAAATTTGATTTGATTTTGAAAATCAAAATTCCCAAAGTTTAAAAAAAAAAAAAAAACCGGGCCGGAACCACGGTTCCGGACCGGAACCGAACCGGTGGCCACCGCCGGTTCCGAACCGGAACCGTCCGGTTCGGAACCGTGGCCACCACGTAGCAGTGACGTTACATGAATAGATAATGGATATGCACGAGTTTATCCGACATGCAATCTGTTGGTTCCTGGGTCCCTCGTCCGAGAGCATGTAGATGATGGAAAGCCCCATCATATCGCGACACAAAAAAATGGGCCAGGATGGTCTGGATTCAAGCATCGGGGCAAACAACGTACGACACGTTTGATGAGCTTAATAAAAAATCGTGTCAAGATCACTAGCTGTGGAAGACTATCGAGCAATAATTCAAAATACCAAAGCGCCCTCACATCAAAGATCCACGTCTAGCAAATCACAAGCCTGGTCCCCTCCCTTTCTTATCTCCTCCCCTCTTCCAATTTCCTACTTCATTTTCACGTGCCATGAACATGCATTTACGGCAAAATAAAGCCCGGTAATAATAATAATAATAATACAAATAATAATAATAATAAAAGCACATGCCATATTTTTCTTCCTTCTCTCCCTCTATAAAAACCAATAGACCAACTCTCCAAAACCCCATCATCCCGAAGTCTCAATAACAGTTGTTTTCAGCAATTGTTGTCTACAACAGAAACTATCATCGCCACCATCATCATGTTGAAGCCACAGCTTCATCAATCCCAATCAGCCTCCCCAACCTTGTTCCCATTAAGCAAGCCATTTAGCCAAGGCAATGGAGGGATCGCAGCTTTACCGGTACGGTCCACGCCTGCGCTCCAAAAGAGCCGTAGAAGTGCTCGAGTGGGTCTCACCTCGAGAAAGATCAGAGCGGTAGCGAGTCCGAGCGCTGCCGAGAAGTCGCTGTCGGTTAAAGCCGTAGTGACCGTGAAACCGAGCACCGGTGGTTTGTTCTCGGAGATCGGGATAAAGGGAGGGCTCGATGAGATTACTGACTTGGTGGGGAAAACGCTTCTCTTGGAGCTTGTTAGTGCAGAGCTTGACCCCAGTAAGCATTGAGCATCATTCGGTTTTAACCTTGTAACTTGTTGACACAACTTGTAACATTTTATTTGAAGTGAAACATTGATAGTTTTCAAAGTACAGAATTTGCGATATCTAGAATCATGTAGGATTGTCCCCCCCAAAACCAAAAAAAAAAGAATCATATAGGAATTTATACCAAAATTTTTAAGACTGCACTACATATTTTAGGTTTGGAGAGAAGTACACTAGTTGTTTATAATTTGCAGCAGACAAGGATGTTTGATAGTTTTATAGACTGCCGCTCCATAAATAAATTCTCCATGGACGTAGGTTTGTATTAAAACATCTTATGCATGTCATCCAAATTAGTACCATATTTGATAAATAATATGTTAATATAGGTGTAATCTTCTTGTCCTGTTAAACCCAGAAATCCTTACCCTTGCCATGGTCGACCTTCCATACAGAGAGAGAGAGAGAGAGATGGTCCTAGCCTGCTTTAACTGGAAAACATCTTGGACAAGAAGGGATCAACATTGCCCGGCTGTAATTTCAGCAAAATCAATCAAATATCGTACATGTTCGACGTAATACCTCTAGAATGGTCCCTCGGCGATGAAATAAATCCAAAACAGCGACCCGAATGTCCATAGTCAAGGCGAAAGCGATTTCCCGAAAACGAACATCATCTCTCCGAAGAAATATTCAGCTCCGAGCCCCCCATTTACTGTCATCATAATCCTAGCCCTCCCTGGTGTGCAAGAGCCAACTGTAATTTCGATCTTTCTTATGATATTCAAAGAATCAATCTCGTGCATCCCCGATGTCAAAGATTTAACACAGTCCTGATTTTCTGTACTCTGTTAACAGAGACGGGACGAGAGAAGGGGACAATCAAAGGGTACGCACACAAGAAGAGCCAGAACAAGGAGGAGGTGACGTATGAGTGCGAGTTCGAGGTCGGAGAGGACTTCGGAGAGGTCGGGGCGATTCTCGTGGAGAATGAGCACCACAAGGAGATGCACCTCAAGGACATCGTCCTCAACGGGTTCGTGGCTGGTCCAGTTAGCATCACATGCAACTCATGGGTTCACTCCAAGTTCGATAACCCACAGAAGAGGGTCTTCTTCACCAATAAGGTTAGATCATACCCATAGCTACATAACTTCGTATCTAGGGTTTTTTTCTCATTTTTCATGAGGCCATCACCTAATAAGGAAAAGGTCAAAAACCTTTAGGATTATGACTTCAGTAGATAGCATCCATACGTTATACTTGAAAATTAGTTTTTTTTTCCCGAGACTGCTTAATATTAAGCATGAAATTGTTTTGACGCACTTGAAGGCACTTAAGGAGGAGAGAATAGTTAAAGAACGAGAATGGGCAGAGAGTGAGTAAATCAGTTAGCTTATGTGTCATGACATGCAACTTTAATCACATTAAACTAGCTGTAATAGCTAAACAGTACTAAAGAGGTAATATCAAAGTTATCTCAAGGCATAGGAGGTAAAATTCTTAGGGGTGAGCATGGTTCCACTGATGGAACCTATCCGACTGCAGGATATGTCGAGTAGGTTTTACATTTTGAAAATTATGAAATTTATTTCGGAGGGTAGGTTCCAGGCTCTTGATACGTGGAACCTAAAACCTAGAATAATTTTTTGTGTTTTTCTTGGTCCATGTCTTTGCGTGATCCTGCAATATTCTATGGTTTCAATGATGACTGTATATGCTGGAACCACTAATTTAAGCTTTCATTTCCGACAATATTTATGAATAAGACTTTTACTTTGTAAATATTTTTTATTTTTGTGTCTAAATATAAATTATGATTAGTGGATTGTAGCAGTAAATGGTGGTCATTATAGATGATCATTCATTGCAATCGTTCAATTGAAAATACAGATGAACTCTAGATAGACGCTATAATTGACCTCGAAACCCATGATATGGTAGATTCTAGGATATGTATGGTAGATTTTCAAATCTCAAAAAAGGATAAATTTATTCTGACGAATAGGCTCGAGGTAAAATCTGCACGTAAATCGCTTACCCTTTAAATAT
The DNA here is from genome assembly GCA_019149425.1 of Psidium friedrichsthalianum. Taxonomy (NCBI): domain Eukaryota; kingdom Viridiplantae; phylum Streptophyta; class Magnoliopsida; order Myrtales; family Myrtaceae; genus Psidium; species Psidium friedrichsthalianum. Next base: position 36,061 of record JAGVVM010001409.1, on the reverse strand, counting down.
CCTAACTTAGACAAGAAAAAGATGAGTGCAAATAAAAACCAAGATTAATTTTTAAGGACAAAAAGCTGGTGTCACTTCTTTCAGTGGAAACCACCTAGTCCAACTCTTGGCGGACCCAGATTGTTGAAATGACCCTACAGCAGGAACTGGTGAAACTGATGTACCATGCACGTGAATGGAAAGCCCCTTTGTTCATGTAAACCTTTTAACTCTCTCCCCTCACTGTCTGCTTTTGAACGACCCATCATTTTTAGGACCCAGGGGCCAGAGTACGACGTTGCTCAACAGCAACTAGTGAAACTAACGTACGATGCACGTGAATGAAATGCGTCTACATTCATGAAAGTCTTTTGACTCTCTCGGCCACACCCTGTCCTTTTTAAGAAAAAAGAATCAAAGACAGCTTGTGTGGCAGGTTTCTGCTACCCAAAACTTGAGAAAGAAAATCAATCAACTAAGAAAATTAATTAGAGAGAGAGAGAGAGAGTCAATGATTACTATCTAAATTATGGGTATTGCTTAGATAGATTCAACTTGGAGCTTGATGGTTTTCTGAATTCTGGTTATTGCTTAGATAGATTCAACTTGAAGCTTGACGGTTTTCATTTTCAATTGTTGCGTCCGCTTATGGGAGGCAGTGCTATTTGCCGACGGAAACGCCGAGTGGGCTGAGGAGGCTGAGAGAGGAGGAGCTGGTGATCCTGCGAGGGAACGGCCAAGGCGAGAGGAAGTCGTTCGAGAGGATATACGATTACGATGTGTACAATGACCTCGGGAATCCGGACAGCAGCGCGGATCAGAAGAGACCTGTTCTCGGTGGCAAAGAGTTTCCGTACCCAAGACGATGCCGGACCGGGCGCCCTCGGTGCAAAACCGGTGAGTCAAGAAATCATTGTTATCACTTCATAATAATGACCAACACATCATAACTTTAGTGTTGAACAAGGTCCATTCGTATGAATTTTTCGTTTGGGGCCGACTCGCCATATGAATGGTTTGAATAAAGTTCTATTTGGACGGGAAATCCTCTCCATACTAATCTGTCCTAAGGTAAAATTCCTTTGTCTCTTCCCGCTCTCGATGAGAAGAACGACGGGGCGAATGCCATTCGAATATTTTTCTTCGAGTGAGAGAGAGTCCATAGAATTTCTAAAAAAAATGGAAAATGGAACTGCTGTATTTTTTTCTCTCGAAAAACCATAGTCACGAAATATTAGCCATTCATAATTTCATATCCTTTTTGCATGGTTCTGGCTATGATCATATCTTTATCAATGTAATGCAATGAAGAACCTAGCAGTAAATCAATAATTGATTATAGCTATGCATTTCCTCGGATGATAAATTACAAGCTCAGAATAACGTTAGCTAGTGTTAAACATTCATATTTAATGTTAAGCAGATCTACAATCGGAATCGAGAAGCGGGAGCATATATGTACCTCGAGACGAAGAGTTCTCGACGATAAAGGAATTAACATTTTCGGCAAAGACAGTGTACTCAGTGGTGCATGCGCTAGTGCCGTCGCTTGAGACGGCAATAGTCGATACTAACCTGGGGTTCCCCTACTTCACCGCCATCGACGAGCTATTCAATGAAGGTGTCAACTTGCCCCCGTTGCATAAGCAAGGCTTCTTCAAGGACCTCTTCCCTCGGCTCATCAAGGCTGTCACCGATGCCGCCGAAGATGTCTTGCGCTTTGAAACCCCCGAAACCATGAATCGTAAGCAAAATCTTTTCCTCTCCCTCTCTCTTTATTTAGATTCTATGTTTGAGAGCGGTGCAACATAAAGTTTTATGGCATCTTTGGTTCAATGCGCTCAATGAAAGGAACAAACAGGTGGTCCAGTTGATATAATTCTTCGGAGAAAGTTACATGATATCAAACCATTATATCTTTGGGAGAATACATTATTGGTCAATCATAGACCATAAGTTAATGAGTTATTTATTATTTATGGTAAAGATTATTATATATCCCCAAGATTTTTTTTATGCATAATAATTAGCTATGTTGTTTCACCACGCAGGAAACAGATTTTTTTGGTTAAGTGACGACGAGTTCTCTCGTCAAACCCTGGCGGGAATCAACCCTTACGTGATCCAGTTGGTCACGGTAATAATAATATACATCATGTGCACCGATATATAATTTTCTTGCTTACAATTCATTTGGTTCCATGTTCCCCAAAAAACTATATATAAGTGGTGTTAAAATGTGTACTTAGGAGTGGCCCTTAAGGAGCAAGCTCGACCCTAAAATCTACGGCCCGCCGGAATCGGCAATCACGACAGAGATTATCGAAAGGCAAATTAAAGGCTTTATGACAGTTGATGAGGTACGAGGAAACTCCTCGAAATGTCACTTAATACAGCCTATCCGCACTCTAGGTTGAGTAAAAATGTAAATCAAACCAACCCAATTAACGAAGTTCCGCCCGAATCAATGTGCAGGCCATAAAGCAAAAGAAGTTGTTCATCCTGGACTACCACGACCTTCTCCTACCATACGTGAACAAAGTGAGGCAGCTCAAGGGGACGACCCTGTACGGATCCAGGACCCTCTTCTTCTTGACCCCCGATGGGACGTTGAAGCCCCTTGCCATCGAGCTCACACGGCCACCGTCCGATGATGGGAAGCCGCAGTGGAAGCAGGTGTTCACGCCGTTGTGTCACTCCACCGGCAGGTGGCTTTGGCAGCTCGCCAAGGCCCATGTCCTCGCCCACGACTCTGGATACCACCAACTCGTCAGCCACTGGTAAAAAAACAAGCCGGTCATTATTTGCCTAGGCGCTGATGGTGCAATTGATGTTTCTCTGGTTTCGGTCGTCGCAGGCTGCGAACTCATTGTGCCACGGAGCCCTACATAATAGCGGCTAACCGGCAACTGAGCGCGATGCACCCGATCTACAAGTTATTGCACCCGCACTTCCGGTACACGATGGAGATCAACGCGCTGGCTCGCGGGTTTCTCGTCAACGGTGACGGCATCATCGAGAGCTCCTTCTCTCCCGGCAAGTACTCCATGGAGCTCAGCTCCGCCGCTTATGATAAGCAGTGGCAATTCGACTTACAAAGCTTGCCCAATGACTTGATTAGCAGGTATTGTATATCAACTGATTAGTTGCATGCCTCCTATTTAGAATAAGTTAGACACGCTTTTCTAATCATCTCAATTCCTACCAGGGGGTTGGCAGTGGAGGACCCGAAGGCACCCCATGGCCTCAAGCTAGCTATCGAGGACTACCCCTTCGCTAACGACGGCCTCATCTTGTGGGACACCATCAAGGAGTGGGTCACCGACTATGTCAACCACTACTACCCCAACCCGAGCCGCATTAAGTCAGACAAGGAGCTCCAATCCTGGTGGACCGAGATCCGGACCGTTGGCCACGGCGACAAGAAAGACTCCCCTGGGTGGCCTGACCTTAAGACCCCGCCTGACCTCATCCACGTTATCACCACCATGGTCTGGGTCGCCTCCGGCCACCATGCTGCTGTCAACTTCGGCCAGTACACCTATGCCGGCTACTTCCCCAACCGGCCCACTATTACCCGAACCAAGATGCCTGTCGAGGATCCAACAGAAGAAGAGCTCAAGATCTTCTGGGACAAGCCCGAGGGCACGCTCCTCGCATGCTATCCTTCACAGATACAGGCGACGAAGGTGATGGCAATCCTTGATGTGTTGTCGAACCACTCACCGGATGAGGAGTACCTAGGGCAAGATGCGGAACCGGCGTGGAAGGAGGAGCCGGTGATAAACGCGGCGTTCGAGAGGTTCCAAGGCAGGCTGAAGGAGCTTGAGGGCATCATCGATGCGAGGAATACTGACCGAAGTTTTAAGAACCGGAATGGGGCTGGGGTCATGCCGTATGAGCTGCTGAAGCCGTTCTCTGAGCCCGGCGTGACTGGGAAGGGAGTTCCGTACAGCATTTCCATTTGAGAAAACGAGAGTCTTGTCCATGGGTGCCGCGATGGTGGCAGAAGAGAAAATGCTTTTCTATGTGCTTTGCTAGGGTATGCGGACCATAATGTGATCATCCTAAATTGTGGGACAACATTTTCCAATTTCATAATTTGTCACGTGTTACCAATAACTACGTGATTGTGATTAGATTGAGCTATTATTGCCAGCACCCGGCATATGTGAGTCTAGCTCATATGCTCTCGTAGGTAAGATTAGATGAGTCACACGCCTCATCTCTTTTTGGTCTAGAGAGGTACAAGAGGTCTGGTCTTTTTAGGATATTTAGGAGGTACAATCTTCGCCTGTCCGCGAGCACCCCAACCAATCTTTGCTTCTGTTCCACCTTCACAACATCGCCGGAACGGAAGCTTTCCAGCCCTGCAACAACGATGCTACTGTGGCCCTGATCTGTCCAACGACGAGTTGGATCCTCACGCTTGAGCTTCTCTTTACTGCACGTGACTTAAGGCTAGGTTCTACCCAAGTCCGGCCGAGTCTTTGCCGGTCAACTTCGCCACTGCCGGACCTCCCTGTTGTCGCAGGTTCTTGCCATTCGCCAGTCCGGTGTTGGAAACAAATTTTCAGATCTAGGTAATGCCCTAAACCGAGTATCGTTTGATTATTCGTTGCCTAATTTGGATTTATGGAAATCTGAATGGTTTGTTTGGAATTGTTAGGTATATCCAAGTTAGGAGATTTTCCCGTTTTAAGATGCGCGTATAATCGACAATTCAATCTTTAGGCATTAAGATCGGGTTATGGATTGCACTTGTTTCCTATTTTGTTTTGAGTGGAACATTTGATCGTGTGGTTTAGTTATACTATACATTATCATTTTAGTAAATATCCTTATAAAAACATAAAAATTTTATTGCATATTAGGATAGGTTGCATTCCTAGTTAAAACTGCAAAGTTAGGGAAATACGTAATCTCACATTTTAGATAGTTTTATATTTTGATTTTAGAAGAACGTCAATAAATAATATAACACGAGTGTATCGTATAGAATTAGTTGCATCGCATGTCATGTCATCTTGCCATGATATTGTCACGTCATCATTCTTGCCATGTCAGCGTATGCCACGTCGTTGTCCTTTGCCATGTCACAAGTTTCGTGTTATTTAGTGATTGCATGTTAGGTTCATATAGTTTAAATTGCATTTCATGTTAGAATAGTTCATATCAATTTTTTTGTCATTAGAGTTAGGTTATATAGATCGCAAATTACGTGTCATGTTGAATTAGCATCACATAGACGTCATTTGTAATTAAAATTGCCTCTCATGCGTTGCATATAATTTAGTCTTTATAAATAAGAAAAAAACCAAAAAGGTTAATTAATTTGAATTACATAAGCATTTAGAAACAATGTTTAGATCAAATACGCATATTTAATTAATACATTGTAGATATGGGTAAATTAATTTTAATAAGGTTTTGCTTTGCTTGCTTGATGTATTTAGGTACCTACCCTATTCTACGCATTTACTTATATGCTTTGGTTATTGGTTACTTGATTGCGCGCGCACCAGCATGATCACTCTTACATGTTAGTGATTTAGGCTTAAAATCAACCAAGATTGATTCAGAAATATTTTTAAAGTAAAGAGAAAATGTATCGAAATGATGTTAAATTAATCTAGTGCAATCAAGTCTCCCAATCCATAGAATATTTGGTTCGCAGAAGTTAATCATCCTCCTATCCTTAGATGTCTAATTGACCTACCAATAACTGATTGGCGGCGACTCCTAATTGAAATAAATTGCATGTTTTATTGTTAAATTGAGTACCAAGTTACAATTGGTAGGGTTTGGGAGAGTCAACACTAAGTTTTTGGGCGTAACAATTCACTGGTTTTCCTTTTGGTGGTTCACTTCTGGAAAGGCCGCAACAAATTTATACGCACTCATCGGTAAATATTAGGTTAGCATGTCGGCTCACCTCATTGCGAGCTGGGCTCACATGTTCCTAATTCATCCATACTATTTGACTAGATGGGAAGAATAGAACAACTTTGGATAGATCAAAAAGGCCAAATTAGTCGAACACTAAGTATGACCGAACTGAAACTGGATCGTCTATTGAGCTATGACTTATTTCCCACATACCAACTGCACGAGGCAGGTTAAATATCGATTCCTACTCTATAAATTATGATTGTAAACATCATATTTATCGTGTCACGTAGAGGTCGAAGGTGGTTGGCTAGAGTTTGAATAAAAAGGTGAGGGGCTAAAGTCAGGCAAGTCATTCAAGATCAACATTCCCGGTTTCACGTGTAGAACGCTCCCTCGTTTAACATTTTTTTTTTCTCTCGTTTTTCTCGAACCGTTAGTCACTCAAGCATCGGAGGGTCCTACTAAGGAAAATCCCAGGAGACTTTTTTTTTCTTTTTTCTTTTTTCGGTTGGTGAGCGACGATTTGATTTAGAAGATGATCAATCTAGTTCGACGCTCATTTTGAACTTGCACAACAATATATATATATATATATATATATATATATATATATATATATATATTTTCGTTGTACTTTTAAATGAACATTCTTGATAACAAAAAGTTCTTTCCATACGTAGACATTAGTGAAATTAATAAGGATCCGTTTGTTCCACCGATTTTTTTTTTTTGGTTGAAAAACATTTTTGGACATCTGGATTGCTTAGGAAAATGAGTTAATGAAAAATATTTTCATAGTCGATAAAACACCTATGCTAAGATTCAAGAAAATTAATTTTTTTTGGAGAAATTATTTTCCAAAATATGACTATACATTAGGGGGCCTGCATTAGAGACCCTCGAGCTTGGCCATAGGATTCCCAACTTGAGTTACACATAAAGTAAAATTAACTATAAAAATATGACATCATATGCAGGTTCATTGAAACCATGAGGATATTCTCTAATAACACATTAGGCTTCATGACATATAAAGGAGAGAGAATGGTGATTAACAAACACAGATGTGAACTTTATTAGAGCAAAAATCGAAAACCTTAATTTGGCAAGTTGGGCCTTATTTATAGAGTTTTCAGCTGGGCCCTCTCATTACCGGCCGGGCCGAACTCGGCCTACACTAGCCAAGTCCATATTGAACTAGTTAAGAATCATTATATCTTACCTTATTACTTATAAATGGTAAATTAATCCTATAAAATGGTATATTATAATTTCAATTAACATAAATCCACGTTAGGAAAACTCTAACATTCTCTCACTTGAGCAAATATTAATTAAATTTGTACTATAAACTGCGCATCTCTATCTGGTCTAAAGATTATTCTTAAAGCGGCCATGCCCAAGTATCTTGTTCCCACGTCCAAGTCACTATCACTTGTGACTAGGCTAATCAAGGTTGAGCTTGGGCCCTTGGCGGTCACCCTCGGGTACACAGAGGTTGGGCCCAAGTCGCTCGAGGCCAGGCCCAAGACTCTAATGCTTGTGCTAAGGTGCTTGACTGTCATGTACAAGGGCCCGGTCCATTGAGGCCAAACTCTAGTCTAAAGAAACTGGGCTTGGGTCTCTTGAGAACAAGCTCGAGACCTTAGCGCCCATGCTTTCTCGTGCCTAGGTCCTTAACGATCATGTTAGAGTATTTGACTTCCACGATCAAGTCATTAGCACCTAACCCAAGTCCACGAAGGCTGCGCTAGGTCCCTTGAGGCTAGAACCAAGACTCCACTACTCATTTCAACTGTGTCCAGGTACTTAGGGCGCGCATGAGAACGTTTCTGTTTCTCTATTTCTGTTCCAAACTTATTCCAGAAATAGGTTTGGAACAGAAACTCGTTTGGCAACGCAAATCTGTTTTTCTATTTCTGGAACAAAAATCTGTTCCAGAAATAGATTTTGGCCTAAAACCAGAAACAAAAATTTTTGTTTCTGGCAGAAATAGAAAAATCTATTTCTGTTCCAGAAATTATTTCTGGAACAAAATGGTTGTCATGCGCGCCCTTAGCTCTCACACACAATTCATTAATGCACAGACCTGGGTTTATCAAGGCTAGGCACACGTCTAAAAATGCCAGGACTGAGGCTCTCAATTTGGGCTTGGTATCCTAGTACCCATACCTAGGTCCTTGGTGACCATGTTGGGGCACCTGGTTCCTACTCCCAAATCATTGGTGCTAGGGCGTAAGTCTCTTAAGGTTGGCTTGGAAACCTAGTGGTTATGTTCAAGTACTCGTCCCTCGCTTCAGGTCAATAAAGTCTTGGCTAGGATCTGTCAAGGTAGGACGTGGTTCCTCAGTGGCCGAGCTTAGACTGTCCACAAAGGTTGATCCCAAGTCCCTAAAGAATAGGGACCCCAAGGCCAGTGTCCCAGTTCCTGATGACCATGCCTGGGTACCTAGCTCTCACGCTTGTCTGTATTGTTCGCCCTTTTAGTGCCCATGTTAGGTTCCTAGTGGTTGGGCTTGAGAACTCTTGACTCTTGTGATCATGACCCCGATGATGGCTCGAGGGGGGTGGGGCGTTTCCCATGGTGCTGGAGCTAGGATCCTTTGTACTTGAGTCTAGGACCTCAGCAACCCAGCTCGACTCTCTCTCGCAATTAGGCCCAAGACCTCGATGCTTGTGCTTGAGTCTTTAGCGATCATGCCCAATTCCTCGGAACCTCAATGGTTGAGCTTGAGTTCTTCGTGGCTATGTCCAGGACGTCACGCTTGAGCTCGAGTGCCCCAAGGCTAACAAAGTAAAGCTAGTTTTTTTTTGGTAAGGAAAATATTTAAAGTAATAGCTGGTTTTCCTTTTCAAACGAACGGCAATTTCTAATTTATTTTCAGATTCCAACCAAATATTGAAACACATGACTTCATAGAAGACAATTCCCATAAATACTGAATTTTCATTGAAACATATCGGCATAAATACGTTAGGATACATGATATTCTCATAGTCAAACCGATAATAGAAATAAAAACTATATAAATCTCATTTGATCAACTTGAAGAGAGGAGTTTTGCGGTTTGCAAATAAATCCACAAATTAACATCAAGTTTATTGCTCGTGTTCGCTGAAAAAGCTTCTGAAAATGGTCGCCACAAACTTATATGCACTCGTAGGTACACCTCATTGCCAGGTGAGATCACATGATCCGAATTCATCTATACTTTTTGACCAGATGGTCAGAAAGAACGGCTCTATATGGGTCAAAAAGGGCAAATCAGTCGAAAGATTAATGATGACCAAACTGAAACTGGACTGTCTATTGAGCTATGACTTATTTCCCACGTGCTAACTGCACGTGACAGGTTAAATATCAATTCCTACTCTATGACTTATGATTGTAAACATCATTATTTATCAGGTCACGTGGAGGTCAAAGGTAGTTGGCTAGAGTTTGATTACTATGAATAAAATGGTGAGGGCTAAAGTCAGGCAAGTCATTCAGGATCAACACTTCCGGTTTCACATGAAGATATATTTTACTTGTACTTTTACATGAGCATTCTTGATAATAATTTTTTTTTTCTTGCCATACGTAGGCATGAGTGCACTTAATAAGGCTATGTTTTATTCCGTCGATTTTTTTTTTTTGTTGAAAAACATTTTCGGGAAAAATGAGTTAATAGAAGATATTTTCATAGTCAATAGAGCACTTACGTTTAGATTTAAGAAAATTAATTTTTTTGGAGAAATTATTTTCCGAAATATTAATATACATTGGGGCCCGTGTTAGAGACCTTTGAGCTTGGCCACGGATCCCCAACTCTAGTGCTTGGACCCTCCGCAATCAAGCCTAGATTTTGGCTGGGCTGGGCTTGGGCACGAGTTTCCTTGAGTCCTCGCAGCCATGCCCAAGTATCCTATTCCCACTCCCAAGCCACTACCGCTCATGACTAGGCCAATTAAGGCAGAGCTTGGGCCCTTGGTGGTCACTCATGGGTACGCAAAGGTTGGGCGCAAGTTGGTAGAGGTTGGGCCCAAGACCCCGATGCCTATGCTAAGGTACTCAACTCTTGCGCGCATGTGATCAATGCCAGGGCCCGGTCCATTGAGGCCAAACTCTGGTCTAAAGAAGCTCGGCTTGGGTCTATTGAGAATCGGCTTGGGACCTTAGTGCTCATGCTTGCCTGTGCCTAGATCCTCGACGGTCATGTTATACGACTTCCATGACCAAGTCATTGGCACTTTTCCCTATCACGCCTCGAACCTCCATGAGCACGCGACATCTGCACAATGACGGTCGATACATGCGACATCCCAGGACTGTCGCCGACTTAGAAACCTTAATATCCAAATTAAATGCTGGCGGAAGCGATACCTTACCCCTAACAACGAATGAGCAAGGACTAATGCAACCACAACACCTCATATATTACATAATCTTAGCTCTATATTACATTTGAATATTAGCATTATAAATATTAACAATAGCAAACAACTCAGGGTGACCACATTCATCAGCAACCACCGATTCACCATCAATTGTTCTTGTCAACTGGGTACTCTGCCATTTGGATATCAAATTTGTGGTATCCCCGCCATGCTAATGTTCTAGGGTCTGAAAAAATAAGGGCAATCATCTATGAGAACAAATCTCAGCAAACTAACCTCTAAATCCCTTCTCAGAATACTAAACACCCTCAAGTATTTAAAACTGCAGAGCCAGAAAATATCAAATCAGGTCCAATTCGGGACCACAATATCAAGATTTCAAATAACAACCAATCAATGGCTCGATATAAATAATCAGGCATTTAAATCAAACACGTCCAATCCATCCTCATATATTATTTTGAACACGAATACGGGCCCCAAATATTTGAAATAGTAATATAAAATATTGCTCGGGCCCGGTTTTGCATAAAATGCTCCAAAATATATTTTTCGGTATTCGAACCGCACGAGACCCACAAAACTTATTATTTTCAAATCAAAATTAAATTGGGCAGCACATGAACAATATTCAGAGGTTCGTGAATAGTAATTTCAAAATACTATTTGGCCCGTTTTTGCTCTAAATCTCCCAAAAATTTATTTTTCGGTACCTGAAACTCGCGGGACCCACATCAATCACCACAAACAGCCTATATCCAGCCAAGACAGTAACATACCAAGCCCAAATAATATATCACAGCCACGCCACATAATCAATTTGCTCAAATACGCCACTTCTGGCAATTTTTCCTAAACCGATTTACCTCGAATCGGACCCTAGAGCTAGTCCATGGCATGTAAAATATTCTAATCGAGAAATAGAGGTATAACTTACCTAATTGAGGTTGAAATAGAGCTGAGAAAGCGGTGGAAGCGGCGGCGCACAACGGCGACCGAAAAAGCACAACGAATTTCGGTGGATTTCGTCCAAACCGGGGCTGATCAAGGGCTGAACGGGGTGGGTGTCAAGCTGAAAATCAATATTTTCACATGAAAATGAGCTCTAGGGGTCGCTGGGGTCAACATATATCAACATGAGCCATAGATCAAATTCGGGTAGCAGAAAACTAGTTCGTCGACCGAAACGGCGAAGTAGATTTGGAAGGTCAAACGACCTCGGATCGAAGTGATTCAAAGTTCTGTGAACTCATCTTGGATAGGACTACAACATATCCAAAAATCACGAAGATCCAACAGTTGGATTTCCATCGGCGGTTGATTGAAGTTGATGGCAGAAAACTGAAATCCAGCAGAGAGAGGGAGAGAAAATCCGAAAATCAAGAGAGAGAGAGAGAGAGGAAGGAGATTCTGGTGATAAGAGAGAGAAAAAGAGAAGAGAGAGAGTAGATATTATCTCTAAGGGAAATTATTGAATATTACTATTTATCGAAAGCGACCTAAAGCTGAACGAATTGACTGATTTTTAGACTATCAGTGAATTTTCGGACTGATAGAGCTTGGACATAATAATTTGGGTCAAAGCTAGTCAAATTGGTCAAAAAGATGACCGATGAGACATTTCTCGAAATTCGTGAAATTTCAGGACTGGTAAGGCTCAATCGGTGCTGATTTGGTTCAATCGCGATCGGAAAATAACTCGGAATACCATCGAACAAATTTTCTAGTCTCGCTAAAATTACTAACACTCTCTAGCCATGGATTCTAGCACAAGACGGGGGCGAGATGGCAATTTTTAATTTTTCCCTTTTCTCTAGGCATTCCAATGCCACGCTGCCAATTCACACCTTTCAAGGCGATGTCCAAATTTTATCTCTCAATTCTCGAAAATCTAATACTATTTATCTTACAGACAACCGTAATTTGGGATGTCACATTCCCGATCCGCAAAAGGTTGCGCCTAAATCCCTTGACGCCAGACCCAAGACTCTACTACTCATTTCGGTTGTGCCTAGGTACTCGGCTCTCACACTGAAGTCATTAATGCACAAACCTGTGTTTATTGAGGCTGAACACAAGTCTAAAAATGCTAGGACTGAGCCTCTCAAGTTTGCGCTTGGGATCATAATGCCCATACCTAGGTCCTTGGCGACCATCCAGTGTCACCTAGCTCCTGTTCCCAAATCATTGATGTTGACACTTGATTTTTGACCAATTTTATTTTAAAAAATTTTAGAAAATCCATAAAAATTCATAAAATTGAAAAATCAACTTTGGGGACCTTGGTTTAGCCTAGGAAATCAATTTTGGGCAAAAAATAATTTTCCATATTTTTAGTATTTTTCTGCATTTTATATTCAAAAATTCATAAAAAAATCACTAAAAAATGAGAAAATTGTAAAATCAACTTTGGAAGCCTTGGCCAAGCCTAAGGAACCAATTTTGAACAAAATTTTTTTTTCTTATTTTTTGCATTTTTAATATTTTTCAGAAATTAGGAAAATAATGGAAAATTAATAAAAAATAGCATTCAAGTTCAAAAAATGAAAAAAAGTAGTCACTATTTTTATTTTAATTTTCTCTTCATTTGGTTGAATAAATTTTGAACAATTCAATCTATAATTCAAAGTTTCTTTATTAATTTCATTTTTTTATTATTTAAATAATTTCTAGAAATTCCATTTTAGCTCTGTAATTTTCCAAATTTGCATTTTTAGAGTCGTGTCATCCTCCTCTATTTTTTAAAATTAAAATCCAGTCCAAAAACCCTTAGAATTGCCCAATTTCGCTAAAAAGGACTAGAATGCAATTTTTTATTTTTCAAATTAGTCCCTAAAAACACTTAAAATGCAATTAAAAATTTTCTAGGTACTAAATTGAAAATCATGGCACGTCACCCCCTAGATTTTGACCTTCTGAATCCAATGGTGGCAACAATTTTTGCAAAAAAGGCCATTAAGAGTTTGGATTTTGCAAAATGGGTTCTCGGTCAAACCTAAAAATTGGGGGTTTTGCGCAAATTTTGAGGAATTTCTGGGGAAAATACCATTTTCAAGCAGATTAAATGCCCCTGAGTCCAATTTTGGTGTCAATTTTGAAAAAAATGGAGAAATTTGGGGTCAATTTTAGGTTTTTGCCCAAAGCGGGTCGACCGGGTCGGGTCAACCCGACCCGTTGACCTGTGTTGTTCATCGTCTTCCTGTGGCTTCTGGCGCGAATTGATCAAACTGAAAGCGGATTCTGAGGGATTCCTAGTTAATTTGAATGTATATTTGACAAGGCAATCTCGAGGATCTCGGGGGGTGGTTATGCGACTCAAGTCTGGTTAAAAGGAGAGGGGAAGCTCGAGTTTTAGGGTTTGTCGGAGGAGTTGCAGGCCGAGAGCTTCCAGAGTTGGGGGTCGCGTTAGAGACCACATCGAGCCTTGCCGATCACACAGGAAGCTTCGCATCGTCTCAAGGAAGCTCTTAAGCTCGATCACACGTCATTTCGTCATCAAACCAGGTAATCGCCATTAACGTTTGCAAGCTTGAGCTTCTATGGGGAAATCGTGATACATCATCATTCCTTCATTTTATTCGGTCTAGTCGAATTCCCAGCCCTCTCTAAGCTCCCTTCTACCTTCATTTTGCATTAATGCCGCTCAAAATCGCGTGGCCGACCTCCATCTCTTGAACCTGTTTGAGCTTGTACGCTCAATCCAGATGACTTTGAAGCTACGCGGCCCGCTCAGGTAAGTTTTCTTACACTCTGTAGATGTGCTCAGCTCGATTTGTGCAGTCCGCCATGATGCTTTGTTAGACGTTAGGCATCTTCACCGGAGTAGCTCTTGGTCGAAGTTGGACGAGTTAGTTTTAGGTATTTTTAGGCCTTGGAAGTCAAATATACGTGCGCTGGAGATGATTAGGAATGCATTTAGGTCAAAATGGGGGGTTTTGGGGAAGTTTCAGCTGAGTTCTAGGCTCGCCGACAAGGCACCGGCAACGTTCGTCGGTGCCGGTCACCTTCTTCGGTGGTGAGTTGACCAGGTCAACCTTCGTTGATCTGGTCAACGATGACGTGGCGCTGACGTGGCAAGCCACGTCAGCGCCCCGTCAGCTTGATCGTTCCGATTAAGGGGGCTAAATGACAAATTGGATCGAACGGCTAGGATCTAGTTCCAAATCTGATCTCGGCCGTAGGATTTGTTTGGAGGATGAATGGTCGGATTTTAGCCACGTGGCAGATTCCAGGTCGTAGGATCGAAATCTAGGCGGGAAAATAGAAGAATAGAATAAAATCGGGAAAAATCCGAAAATTCAAAAAAATTTCCTAAAACTACGTCGTTTTGTCATCGGATGGTCTGCTTAGGCTTCGGGCCGGGTTTAGGTTAACGGGCCGGGTCCATCCGGTCAAGCCCGTGAAATAAATAATAAAATAAACTAAAATAAAAAAATAAAAAATTCAAAGAATTGACAAAAAAGAATAATAAAAAATAAAAAGTAAAAAATCAATACGGCGCCGTTTTGGCCAGGGGTTCTAGATAGAGTATTGGGTCGGTTGGGCCGGGTCAACCCGACCCGATCCGGGGAATTAATTAAATAAAAAATATACAAAAATAGAAAATAAAATAAAAAATAACCAAAATACATTAAAAATCAGAAAAATAAAAAAATCTTAGAAAAATCTTAGAAAAGTCCAAAAATCCAGAAATCGTAGGAAAATATAGTAAAAATAAAATAAAAAATAAAGAATCATAAAAATTCCTCAAAACAAATAATAAGTAAAAAAATTTAAATTTTTTTCAGAAAATATAAAAAAAATGTCAAAAAAATAAGGGAAAAGAAAATAAAAAAGAAAATAAATAAATAAATAAATAAATAAATAAATAAATTCAAAAAAAGTTTCAGAAATTTTCAGGAATTCTAGAAAAATAAAGAAAAAGCAAAAAGAAATCACAAAAATTCTGGAATAATTCTAAAAATATCTTGAAAAATAGAAAAATCTTGGAAAAAGTCAAAATTCCCTAAAAAATAGAAAAGTCCTTAGAAAATTATAAAAAAATGAAAAAATCCAGAAAAATTCTCAAAAATTCTGAAAATTAAGGAAAAGTCATATCCAATCGGTCTGACCCCCTTTTTCACATTTTTGATCTCCCGAGCCTTAGGAAATTGCCATTTTGCCCCTCTAGCCAACTTGACCCGAATTTTTTAAATCACTCCTGAGCTCAATTGGCATTTCCTCTTGGTCCTGAGATTCCTCTAGGATACTACTTGATTTGTTTTTGACTTGATATTATTGTTTCATTGATTGTGCAATTATTTCTTATGGTTTGTGGTTGATAGGTTAGCTTTCTCACTCGCATGAACCCCTTAGATCTTTAGGACTCACCCCGTCTAGAAAACACCTGCATGAATTTATTAAAATAGAAAATCACTCAACTTAGGTACTGAAAGGGCGTCGATAGCAATATTGACGTAACTAAGTCCCCAAAACTAGATCTCTGATTTTCGTAGAGTTGAGCGATCTCTCCCAATCGTTCGATAGGGTTTCCAATCATACCCTCCAATAAATGATTGGTGGTGACTCCGATGATATGCACACCGTTCACATGTCACCCGACCACACTAAAGTCGACCTCGATTTAAAATTTTCCTGACGCGATTTGGTATTGGCCTGGGAGGGCCCGAGCTAAGCCCAAACACCAAATGGGCCTAGCAATCCATTAACTCCCTCGGGATCTGGAAAATCTCGGGAGGGTCGCGACAATTGGCCCCAGCCCAAGTCTCTCAAGGTCGGTCTTGGAACTTGGCGCTTGTGTTCAGGTACTCGGCTCCCGCTTCAAGTCAATAACGTCTTGGCAAGGATTTGTCAAGGCAGGATGTGGTTCCTCAATGGACGAGCTTAGGCTATCCACAAAGGTTGATCCCAAGTCCCTCAAGAATAGGGACCCCAAGGCTAGTTTCCAAGTTCCCAATTACCATACCTAGGTACCGAACTCTCTCTCCCGTCTCCGTTCTTTGCCCCTTTAGTGCTCGTGCTCGAGTTCCTAGTGGTTTGGGCTCGAGAAATCTTGACTCTTGTGATCAAGACCTAGGTGATGGATCGAGGGGGGCGTTTCTCCGGGTGCTAGAGCTAGGATCCTTGGTACTTGAGTCCAAGACCTCGGTGACCTCGATACTCGAGATCGAGTGCCCCAAGGCTAACAAAGTAAAAGCTGATTTTCCTTTTTAAATGATGGGAGATTTCCAATTTATTTCTAGATTTCAACCAAATATTGAAAAATATACGACTTCATGGAAGATAATTTCCCTAAATACTGATTTTCCATGAAACATATTGGCATAAATACGTTAGGCTACATGATATTCTCGTAGTCAAACCGATTATAGAAATAAAAAAAAATATAAATCTCATTTAATCAACTTGAAGAGAGGAGTTTTGCGGTTTGCAAATAAATCCACAAATTAAGACTGAGTGTATACTAAAAAAGCTTTTGAACCATTTGGGGGAGAGCTTGTTATATTTTGAGCCCACAATTTGTGTTGGTAAGTTTCAAGAATCTGTCGGTGCCAAAAAAGTGAGCAGCGACTTTTTTCCGAATAACTTACTGTTACTTACCAACGCTTTTACGAATTATCAATTTTTTTTTTAAGTTAGTAAAATTAGCAATTTTTACACCAACTTACCAACCTTTTTCTGTCCGACTTACTAACGCTTTAATGCTTGTGATTTGTGATGAAATGACAACTCAAAAGAGAGTAATATATACAAATTTTGTCTAACACGTAGTCGAGGTGATCGGCTTTTTAAAAGGTTTACGTGATGATTCTACTATGTTACCAACTTCAATTGTCTTTATTAGCAACCTCTTACATTTACTAACCTTTTCATAGAATTACCCAACCTAAAATTAGCACAATCCCGCCAACTTTTCTCCCATTAAATTACCACTTACCACTGGATTTAATTACAAACTCTCATTTTATTATTTACTGATATTATTTATTTTTGTTAACTGTTCAATGTTTCGTATTGTTAACAAACTTTAATTTTCATCTCTTTACAAACGAATAAATTTACCAGCTATTTTTGAGAAAAAAAATTGCAAACCTTAATTACTAGGCCCAAACACTTTGGGGATTCCCTTATTGAACCAATCAAATAGCGTGAATATGCCAACTTCATTTCTGCGGTACGGAAGGCTAGTGGTTGGGGTAAGGAAAATTAGAGTTTATTATCAAATGGAATTGCTTATATAATAGTTTTTGGGTGATTGTATATTAACAGTCTATTTTGGCTACAAAAAATAAGTGATAATTAATTGAAAAATTATTATGGGATCCATATTTTAAGAATTTGTGGCTCATAACATACTGTTATTCTACGTCAACCTAAAAAATGTTACACTAGTAAAGTCCTTATTAAAATAATTAAGGAAGCTACTAGCTTATAGTACTATCAGTTATTTTTGCGACTAACGATCTCTCAATTAATGAGTGTTATGTTAAACGACGCGCAGTGATGGTGTATAGATCTATAGTTGAGATATTACCATCCAACAGTATTGTCAGGGAAGTATTTCCCAAACAATAACTAATGAGCTTTGCGTGCGCATGTTTGGTACCTCTTATAAAAATGTATTGGTACGTAGAACATTCAAAAAAGCAAATATATATATATATATATATATATATATATATATATATATATATGTCTGTGTGTGCGCGCGCGCGCGCGAGCTAAAAATAGATTGTGGAAGTTAAGAAAGAGAATGAAGTGTAAAGAAGTTCTTATAATTAGTTTGCGAGATACCGTTCGTCAAATCTCTCCTTTTATAGGCAGTATAGTTTGTTTTTAGATTGTAGGAGAAATTTCAAGCAATGATATCGTCAACTATGTTAGAATATTTAATTGATTATGTATATAATCTAGAATATTTTATTGATTTTATATATATTTCAGAATTATTGTTGTTTATCCTCTAAGTTTGTTTCCTCGTAGATTAGGTTTCATTGTACCTATTTATTATGACTTTGTGTTTTAATACAATATACAGCTCAATTTTTTAGATCATTCTTCTCTATCAAACTTGACATTGACCTGACAACCTAATTCTTAAAAAGCACCAACATTCTGGCCCAATTTTTTTGTTTCTTAAAAATATCAACGTTATCTCAGGTTTCAATTTTGACCCGAACTTTTTCTTTTGTCTTATCCCCAACTTTTAATCGATACTCAAATTAGTTTCAGTGTAATGATGCCATTTGAGATGCGATGTGTCATTCCACACCCACTCGTCGGCACCTGGCTGTAATTGACATTAACTATTTTCGGTGCCGCTGATCGCAAGTTTAAGGTTTTGCTTTTCTCAATTTCTGCACATGCTCGGATCTTGTGAATAGCTCATTCAAGCCTCGCTTGCTCTGATAAGTCACTTCTTCGGTCCACTTCGATTTGAGTCGCTAAAATTAAAACTTAAATACTCTCATTTCCTCCTCTTGCTTGCTTCGAAAGCATTTAGGTTCCGACAGCGGCGGCGGCTTGGACGAGAACGGCCGTGAGTTGTTGCTCCCTTAGAATTCGTACTGTGTGACTGGAGTACTGTTGATTGGGAAAAGAGGCCACATGTTGATTGGCACAATTGTGTCGGGTTTACTCCTTGTGTTCCTAGACACTGCTTCATCACTTGGTTAACCATCTAGAACAAGCTTTGCCATTCGTGAAAAGCTCTCTAAATGGTGTTCTTTGCCCTCAACTATTTTGGGAACAAGTAGCAAAAGTCCAATAAAGACTGTCAAGGAAAAGCCAAAGTTCGAGTTTGTAAATATATCTAGTTGAATCTATCTTCACCCAAAAAATTAATTCAATAGCAAAACTTATTAAAAAAGCCCTAAACCTATTATAAAAGTGTCAATTTATTCCTCATTTTTTTTCAAATTCAATCCTAAACCTTTTGCATTTGTGTCAATTCAGTCCATTCAGCCAACTTTGGCCAACCGACACTAGCGTGGCAATTTTTAATAGTAATTTATTATTTTTAATTTTAAAATTTATTTTTCTTTTTTGTTCTTCTTCTTCCTCCTCTAGTTGATTGTCGCTCTGGTGACTTGCTAGTGGAGAAGGTCGATCATGGCGAGGCCACTATGGCTGGGCAAGGGGGAGTTCTCAGCCCTCGATTGAGGAAGAAGAAGCAAAAAAAAAAAAAAAAAGGAAAAAGAAATTCCAAAAATATTTTAAATTATTAAAATATTACTAAATTTGCCACTTTAGCTACCAAAGTTCATAGGATAGATTGAATATTGAATTGGCAAAATAAAAAATTTGGACTGAATTGATACGATTGTAATAAGTTTAGGACTTTTTTGGTAATTTTTCTTATGAGTTATTGGGAAACTAAGATATATTAACTGATCAGTGTTACATCAATCATCTTATATGAGATTTTTTTCTAACTCAACTCACACGTACATATGAACAATCTCTCACATGTGAGCTCAATGGTTATTCCTTTCTGAATCAATATATCTCAAATTAAATATATATATATATATATATATATTTTTTTTTTTCTCAAGCAAAAGGGACATATAAATATCCAGATTATGAGGAAACTTCAGCCTAATTGAAAGCCTCTATTCAGTTTATCGCAAGATCTGCAATCCCCATACACCAGGAATGAAAGTCTTCAGCTGCCTTTGACAACGGCTAAAACACAGCTAAGTACACCTGAAACAAAAGGAGACGTCACATATTACCACACTGTAGACACACGCACGATTCAATCTTTCAGGCACGTGCCGGCGGCTTCGATGAATGCGAGCAAGTAGAATCCGAACAAATTCCTGCTTGCAGCGGACTTCGATTATGTGATGAAGGACGTGTGAACAGCTGAGACGCGGCGCTCTCTGAATCGACAATCAGAGTGGCCAGATATAGGGTCGAGCTTGATATCGCGGGCTTGAGCCCTCCAAACCGGGGGACTCGAGCTCCACGCAACGGGAGAGGTCAAGCACTCCAGATCCGGGGCTCAAGCTCAATCAGCGGCGGAGCTCGAGGTCGTCTAGTGTGGCATCGAGCAGCTTGGTCGAGATCTGAGAGCCGCCGAGCTCGACTGTAGACATAGCGAGAGGAGGGGGACGTGTGGCGATGATGGTGGATAACAGAGACATCCTACGCAAATCGAGGATCAGAATTTGAGGAAAAAAATTAAGAAGAAAATTAACAGCAAAGATTAAAAGAAGTAGAAGATGGTGACCGACAAAGAAAAAAGTCGAAAAAAAAAAAATGAAAGAAAAATTGAGAATACGTAAATTATTCAAAACCGCATCGTTTTGAGTAAAATAATCTATGTTAGACTATTAGTGCATGTCACATAGGATGACCATCAATAATTGGATTACAATGTTAGCAATTTTAGGTGAAAATTGGTTGGAAATACTGTATTGAAACAATTGAAAAGTTACCACTATATTTAAATCTATAGATTTTGGGATTGAATTGATAACTTTCCCTTCAAAGTACACACCTATCTAAAGCCGAATAAAACGGTCCATGTAGAGCTAACAACGAGCCATTTAAAGGATGTAGATGGCCTCTGTGTGCGCATGGCATTGTCCTTCATTGTGGGTGGTCCAAAAAAGAACTGGCACAAATGGTCTAAGCAGAAGTCTGATACTTTAATTCAAGGAGATTGCCTAAGTATGAACTTGTCAATATATCAAGTTGAACTCATATTCATTCAAAGTTTAAGTCAATGAATTACAGTTCACCTATGATATATTAACTGTTTCATCATCACAACGATTATCCGATATAGATTTTTTTAACATAACTCACACGTGTAACTCAACAAATGTCTTATTCATTTTGATTTACCTTCTTCATCTTCGCCGGTGTTCTTTCTTGGCAAATCCGACCGTTCCATGAAGGCATTCGATTTATCTTTTCATTTATTTTCAACGAGCAGATAATGGTGAAGGACTAGCATGTCGCATTCAAGAATGCGAAAGGCGTGGCTCTGAATTAGAAACACCATACGGAGAAGATTCCATGAACTGTGTGCTGTGAATTGATGGTAATCGTCTGACCAAAAAACAAAAATGATGGTAATCGTCTTTTCTCAGCGTTCGTGCATGCACACGAAACATCGCATCGAGCAATGCCGCATGTATTGAAAATTCCCCTAAAGAGTAAAACGCGTACCACTTCCCATGTTTTCATCGTTTCTAATGTTGTCGCCAGAGCCGTACGACAAAGTTGTGACCTCGTGGTCTATGCATGCATCAATGTGCTTGCTTGTGTTGTGAAATTGAAGATTACACGTATGTAAAATCCCGTAAAATCCGTTACTCAAGTGATGTGAAAAATTCCTTTAATTGATATAGTATATGCCATTAACTTAAGAACATACACCTGAAAAACCTTAACCCTATCCATCAGAGCCCTCATCTAAGATGAGCATTTCGTTAGAGACATGGCATCTTTAATATCATCTCTTGCATGCACACCGGACTAAAAACACTAATGATCTCAATCCTGCAAACTATTTGGAGGCTCATGAAACATCCTGCAAACTCTACAAATTAATTAAGTTCAGACGTTTGGTATCTGTAGGTAGCCCTCATTCACAGTAGTTTGCTCAAATTAACGGGATTCTAATGGATAACTTTTAGACCCGGAGAAAACCGGCCCAAATATCCAACATCTACCTCAACTACAAGTTCTTAAGATGTGTGCAAATTGGGATTAGGGTTGTAATCTTTTTACAGTTTGTGATAAGATAAACCTTGACTAAGTCCAACGTCAATTCAACTTGTATAAGCCTCGTTTTGTTGTGTTCGTACTGCACGAATAATGTCTTACGCGTTACCACTTTCCCATGTTTTCATTGTTTCTAATTATGGATAACGCTAGGTCGTCATACTTCTTCACCGCCACTCACGTGTCGACGTTATCTATAAAATCAACCAATACGATTTTTCTTCTTTTTCTTTCCTCTTTTGTTTTCTTCGTTACTTATTATATCGTATTTTGGAACAACATTTCCCTTTTGTACACCATTTTCGTATCAAAAAGTTGTCATGTCAGTAATCACGCCTGCATGATTAATTATGTTAATGACGAGGTTACCTGATTCCACAAAATCAGAAAGCTAAAGGACATGATTGTACAGATTAGTTTGAATTGCACAGTTTGAAAAGTCGTGAACTTCCTTCAAAGATTGTCCACTATCGTGTTGCAAGTGGCTGCGTCGTGCCACGATCAATTTAATGCGACCTTTGGATTCCTTTCTCTATCAAAAGAGAATTCATCTGAGGTTTCATCGCGAGACCACTTCTAAAATTCTCAACCACTCGTCCTATTAATTGGAACGCTTGTGGGTCACGCGTAGAGCCAGCCAACTATTTTTACTTTTCTATAAGAGTCCTTGGATGGAAAACCTATCAATGTCGTGACCCAAAAATTGCTCACAAATGGTCCAGATTCAGAAACTTAGTCGAATAAAGACGAGATAGAAAAATTAGTGCGAAAAAAACCTAACTTGTCATAGTGAGATGGCAAAACTTTCGTAACAATTCGTAAATTATAACGCAACCTAAAAAGCAATGACCCTCACTAACTTGGCCTCCCCGTCCAGCAATGAATGCTTGACACATTTATATAAGCTTAAGAACACATATTGTGTCAAGATAACTAATAGTCTGAAGACTATCAAGCGATAATTCAAGAACCTAATAGCTCTCACAATCAAAGATCCGCAACTTGCAAAGCACGACGTACCTCCACTAGGATAATATTCCAAATGTAAGGATAAGAGTGGAAAAGTACACGGGTGATCGGGTTAGATATTTTCCAGGCGGATTCTAAGACACACTTCCGTCAAATTCGTTCTTGAATTTTCCCATGCCTTTGAAATATCTTTGCATGCAGATTGTGACGGCCATGCAAAGTCAAATTCGACAAAAGTTTTCTTCGTTGAGATCCACGACGACAAGTCTAGTCCACCGGCTTCGTTCCTACTTTCTTCGCCATTTCCTACTTCATTTTCACATGCAATGTACGTGCATTTAGGGCAAAATGAATCCCCAGAAAAAGGATAATAATAATAATAAAGCACATGCCAAACTTTTCTTCTTCCTCTCCCTCTATAAATACCACTGGACCAACTCTCCAAAACCATTAGCTTAAGCAATTGTTGTCTACACCATTCTCTCCTTCAAGAACATACCAGAAAAGATCGTCACCACCATCATCATGTTGAAACCACAGCTTCATCAATCCCAATCTGCCTCCCTAACCTTGTTTCCTTTGACCAAGCCATTTAGCCAAGGCAATGCCGGGATTGCGGCTTTTCCGGTACAGTCCATGCCTGCTCTTCGAAAGAGCCGTAGAAGCGCTCGAGTGGGGCTTGCCTCGAGAAAGATCAAAGCGGTAGCGAGCCCGAGCACTACCGAGGCGTTGCTGTTAGTTAAAGCGGCAATGACCGTGAAACAGAGTGCCGGTGGGTTGCTCTCAGAAGTCGGGATAAAGGGAGGGCTCGATAAGATTACTGATTTAGTGGGGAAAACGTTCCTCTTGGAGCTTGTTAGTGCAGAGCTTGACCCTAGTAAGTATTGAGCATTCAGTTTTAACCTTGAACTTGCTAACACAAATTGTAACGGAAAGTAGGGGCAGAAATAGGACCAGTTTGATTGGAACGTTCTCTTTAACTTTTTAACATACTTTACAATACATTTTTTAGGTCTGGTGAAAAAGTCACAGAAGTGCTAAGTTGTTTATAACTTGCAGCAGACAAGAATGTTTGATAGTTTGATTAACAATGGTTCCATTAATATATTCTCTGCGGACGTCGGTTTACATTAAAAGATCTGATGCATGTTATCCAAATTAGTACTATATCTGAAAAAAATATGTGATAAGAGGATAAACTACTCGATCAACAGGTTCCGAAGAGGCCACTTCTATTTATCTTCACGTTAATGCTAGTGAATCTACTGAAATTGCCTTTGCCTCCACCCCTGCAACTATAGGATCTGTAAGCGGACAAAGAAAAGCTGAAAAGGGCAATGGCTTTCTAACTTCTTCACTACGGGTAATTCCTAACTATGAGAAACTCTTGATCTGCCCTTAGCCTATAACTCAAATCCATGATTCTAAGCTGTGATATAGACAATATGGTATTCAATCGTTACCCTTCCCATGTTCGACCTTCCGTACACAGAGAGAGAGAGAGGGAGGGAGGGAGGGAGGGAGGGAGAGAGAGAGAGAGAGAGAGAGAGAGAGAGAGAGAGAGAGAGAGAGAGAGACAGAGAGATGGTCCTACCCTGC
Organism: Psidium friedrichsthalianum; assembly: GCA_019149425.1. NCBI lineage: Eukaryota > Viridiplantae > Streptophyta > Magnoliopsida > Myrtales > Myrtaceae > Psidium > Psidium friedrichsthalianum. The sequence goes on along the minus strand of JAGVVM010001409.1, from coordinate 11,500 downwards.
ATTGATCAGATAGCATCTTGGACCAGAAGGGAACAACATTGCTTGGATGTAATTTCACAAAATCGAAAATAGTACATGTTCTACGTAGTATCCCTAGAATGGTCCCTCGGTGGTGAAATAAATCCAAAAACAGCAGCTGGATGCCAATAGTCAAGTCACAAGCGATTTTCGAAAACGAACATTATCGCTTCGAAGAAATATTCAGCTCCAAGTCCCTAATTCGATGATCTTTTGTCATATCCGCCCCGTTTACAGTAATGGCTTATCTTCAGTTTCCTAACACGAAACGCTAGCCCTCCCATGGTGGGCAAGAGACAACCATAATTTCGTTACGGTTATGATATTAAAACAATAATTCTCTTGAATTAGCTGTGCTGAAGATTCAAATGCAGTCCTTATCTTTTGAACTGTATTTGCAGAGACGGGAGAAGAGAAGAAGACGATCAAAGGGTACGCACGCGAGACGAGCCAGAACGAGGAGGCCGTGACGTACGAGTGCGAGTTCGAGGTTGGAGAGGAGTTTGGGGAGGTTGGGGCGATTTTCGTGGAGAATGAGCACCACAAGGAGATATATATCGAGGACGTCGTCCTCGAGGGGCTCGTGGGTGGTCCTGTTAACATCACGTGCAACTCATGGGTTCACTCCAAGTACGACAACCCACAGAAGAGGGTCTTCTTCACCAATAAGGTTAGATCATCTCCATAGCTACATAGTTTCCTACCTAGGGTTTTTCTCATATATATATATATATATATATATATATATATATATATTTGGTATTTAGTGGTTCGTTTTCACGAGGTTAATCTTTTAACTCTCTCACCCTCACAATGTCATTTTCATTGTCGAGTCCTCCTGTCAAAAGGAAAAGAATCAAAGACAGCATGTGTAACAGGTGCCATATCGTCCATGGTAATTATTCAGGGTGCGTTTGCTCACAGAAAGTAAATAATTTAGAAAATATTTTCCAAAAAATATCATTTATAAGGTTTGAAATAATTAGTTAATGCATTCTTTGATTATTGACAAAAATTTATGTCTAAACATTTTTGTGTATGATAAAAATATTTTAATTTCATTCATATTTGTAACCGATAAAGCAATCATTTTTAGAAAAATATTTTCTAAATCACTCATTTTTCGTGAAACAACCACACTCTAAAATAATGTTATTCCTTTTGTATAACATAGTAGATCAAAGCTGGTCGCCATCGAATGTGCCCTCATGCAATCGTCTTTAGACCGTTTGTTGTATTTAATTGCACGGGTCTTGATTTTCACCCCAAAAATTGAGAAAGAAATTCTGTTTAATCTGAAGATTAATTACAGAGTCAGTTATCACTACCAGAATTTTGAGTATTGTTTGGAGCTTGATGGTTTTCCTTTTCAATGTCGCGCGCACGCTTGTGGGGGGCAGTGCTATCTACCAAAGGAAACTCCGAGCGGGCTGAGGAGGCTGAGAGAGGAGGAGCTGGCGATCCTGCGAGGGGATGGCCGAGGCGAGAGAAAGTCGTACGACAGGATATACGATTACGATGTGTACAACGACCTCGGGAATCCAGACAGCGGCGCGGATAAGAAGAGACCGGTGCTCGGTGGCAAAGAGCTTCCGTACCCCAGACGGTGCCGGACCGGGCGCCCTCGGTGCAAGACCGGTGAGTCGAGAAATTGTTTGTTCTCCCTTCATAATAATGACTAACGCAATAAAAAGGGGGGCCATGAGTGTGAGCGCACAACCCTTTTAGCAATTGGAAAATGAAACTTTTGTATTCTTCTCTCGTAAAATCATAGTCACAGAAACGCCAGCCAGTCATAATGTCATGTCCTTTTCGCGTGCTTCTGGCTGTCATAAGCTCCTTGTTTATGTAATATGGACATTAACCTTGCTAGTATTACGTTAGCTAGAGTCAAATGCAGAAACTCGTTGATTTTTGTTTCTCATCTTGACGAACGAATTGAACTTTCACATGTAATATCAAACAGATCCACAGTCGGAATCGAGGAGCGGAAGCATATACGTGCCTCGAGACGAACAGTTTTCGACGATAAAGAACTTGACGTTCACGGCAAAGACGGTGTACTCGGTGGTGCACGCGCTGGTGCCATCCCTAGAGACGGCATTGATTGATGCCGACTTGGGGTTCCCCTACTTCACTGCCATTGACAAGCTCTTCAACGAAGGTATCAACTTGCCCCCGTTGCGAAAGCAAGGCTTCCTCAAGGACCTCTTCCCTCGGCTCGTCAAAACCGTTGCCGATGCCTCCCAAGATGTCTTGCGCTTCGAAACCCCTGAAACCATGAACCGTTAGTAAACGCTCTCCCTCTCCCACTCTCTTTACTTAGATCCTATGTACTTGTTTAGGTATGTTTGGATAGCTGTCTCACATAACTTTCCACGGTATTTTTTTGGAGAAATTTACGTGATAATCCTTCATTCTCTCTATTGAAAAATACATTATTACTCAACAACCAAACAAAAATTAATGTATTATTCATCTCCGAGTTCTTCCTGCATAGTAATTAGTTGTATTATTGCACCCTGCAGGAGACAGATTCTTTTGGCTCAATGATGAAGAGTTCGCTCGTCAAACCTTAGCAGGAATCAACCCCTACACGATCAAGTTGGTCACGGTAAAGATCATATGTATCCGTACACATACAACTAATTGACTTCCGGGATGATTATTTTCTTATAAGACTAAATTTTTTTTCATATCACCATGGTGGGTATTTGCTTTCTATAAACAAGTAGTGTTAAAATGTACTTAGGAATGGCCCTTGAAGAGCGAGCTCGACTCTAGGATCTACGGTCCGCCCGAATCAGCGATCACGACAGAGATCATCGAAAGGGAAATTAAAGGCTTTATGACAGTCGAAGAGGTACAAGGATATTCCCTTGACGAAGTATCGTTGAATACAACCTATTCGCACTCTAGGTCAAGCATAAACCTAAATACCACCGCCCCATTTACTGAAATTTGACCTGAACCTGACCTTTCCGGCTCGGTTCAATTTGATTTTGTGCAGGCCATAAAGCGAAAGAAGCTGTTCATGTTGGACTACCACGACCTGCTCCTACCGTATGTGAACAAAGTGAGGCAGCTCAAGGGTACAACCCTGTATGGGTCGAGGACGCTCTTCTTCTTGACCCCAGATGAGACGTTGAAACCACTCGCCATCGAGCTCACGCGGCCGCCGACCATGGACGGGAAGCCTCAATGGAAGCAGGTGTTCACCCGGTCGTGCCATTCCACTAGCATGTGGCTCTGGCGGCTCGCCAAATCCCATGTCCTTGCCCACGACTCTGGATACCATGAGCTCGTCAGCCACTGGTAATAATAAGTCGATCATTAGCTTTCGATCAGCAAAAATAAAAATCACAGATATATTACATCGAAGTATGCTGATAACGAAGCAGGCTAATGGCTCGTTGTGAGATCTGAGTATGTAGGTAATTTCGTAATTGTTCCTTACGATGGAATGATTTACATGTAGACTGTGATATTTCGAGAAGTACTTATTTGCATAAACACTGATGGGATAATTGATGTTTCTCCGGTTTCGATCGTCCTAGGTTGAGGACTCATTGTGCCGCGGAACCCTACATAATAGCGGCAAACCGGCAACTGAGCGAGATGCACCCGATCTACAAGTTGTTGCACCCCCACTTCCGGTACACAATGAAGATCAATGCGCTGGCTCGCGGGGTTCTCATCAGTGGCGACGGCATCATCGAGAGCTCCTTCTCTCCCAGCAAGTATTCCATGGAGCTCTCCGCTGTCGCCTATGACAAGCAGTGGCAATTCGACTTACAAGGCTTGCCCAATGACTTGATTAGCAGGTATTGCACCTCAATTAATTAGTTGCGCACCTCTTTTTTCCTTTTACAAAATTAAGCAAACCGAAAAATATGAAAAATAATTAAACTCATGGAGTGTTTAGAACAAATTACTTTGTGAAAATTGCTTTTCTGATCGTGTCAATACTTGCCAGGGGGTTGGCAGTGGAGGACCCGACGGCACCCCATGGCCTCAAGCTAGCGATCGAGGACTACCCCTTCGCCAACGACGGCCTCCTCTTGTGGGATACCCTCAAGGATTGGGTCACCGACTATGTCAACCACTACTACCCCGACCCGACTCGTATTGCATCGGACAAGGAGCTCCAGTCTTGGTGGACTGAGATCCGGACCGTTGGCCACGGCGACAAGAAAGACTCCCCAGGGTGGCCCGACCTCAAGAGCCCGTCCGACCTCATCCACATCATCACCACCATGGTCTGGGTCACCTCCGGCCACCATGCTGCTGTCAACTTTGGCCAGTACGCCTATGCCGCCTACTTCCCGAACCGGCCCACCATCGCCCGAACCAAATGCCTGTCGAGGACCCGACCGAAGAAGAGCTCAAGATATTCAGGGACAAGCCCGAGGTCACGCTGCTCACGTGCTTCCCGTCGCAGATACAGGCGTCGATTGTGATGGCAGTCCTCGACGTGTTGTCCAACCACTCGCCGGATGAGGAGTACCTGGGACAACATCCGGAAGCGGCGTGGAAGGAGGAGCCGGTTATAAAGGCAGCGTTCGAGAGGTTCCACGGGAGGCTGAAGGAGCTGGAGGGCATCATTGATGCGAGGAACAACGACCAAAGGTCTAAGAACCGGAATGGAACTGGGATCGTGCCGTATGAGCTCCTGAAGCCGTTCTCCGAGCCTGGCGTGACGGGGAAGGGAGTTCCATACAGCATTTCCATCTGAGCAAATGACATTCTTGTTGGTGGTGGCGGCCACAGTGGTTGCAGAGAAAAAACTTCTCTTTCTACTGTGTGGAAGAGGAGGAGCGTGGTATATGCGGTTGATAATGGATCACCCTAATTTGTGGACAACATTTTTTTTTTAAATTTCACGATCTATTTTTTCTTTTTACTAATATCTAGGGAATTATGATTAAAGGATTAATTTTAGTTCTGGTCGTCAGTAAATTCCAAAAAATAAAAATAAAAATAAAAAGTGACGATGTGCATAAAACGTTATCTCCGCTACATCTATCTTCTTCGTAAGTACCATATTCCACTACTGTTACATAATAATGCAGAACCTAAAAAACTTGTGTAAATGGTCAGCTCAATAGATTTGCTAAACATGCTTCTCAGCCACCACAAGTGAGAGACAAGGGCATGCAGTTCCTGCAAGCAAATTTGACGGCGCGGAAGGGGGGGGGGGGGGTGGGGAGTTGTGGGTAAAAATTAAATGGAGCTAGAGAAGTGATTACACAGACTGTCCAAAAAATATTATGCTAGTAGCAAATCCTATGGAGTTATTATTGCCGGTATCATGCAAATCTAGTTCCTAGCCCTCTTAGAGCGGCATAGGATGGTGATTAATCAAACTCTGGCCAGTCACCTATTGACATGTTGGCCGATCGACATATTTAGTTACCGATTAATTATGAGATATTAACTACTTCTCACCACATCAATTCTCTGATGCGGGACTCTCTTAATACAACTCATCGCACATCTCAACAGACGAGCAGAAAGGTGAGGACTGAAAAATCAAGCAAGTCATTCATGACCAAACATCTGGAGTTTTCTTGCCTAAATATTTTTTTCTCTCATTTTTCTCAAAGACTTACTCACTTAAGCCTAAGAGGTTCCTACTGAGAAAATCCAAGACGCCAATGCGCGTGCCCGGATATCGGACTCCAGTGGCCATGTGACCAACACTAGGGCCCAGGTCTCTCAAGGCCAAGCTCAAGGTCATGTGACGCCCTAGAATGTTATGCGCGACATGATACTTAGTCATTATTCTATTTAAACATGTGGAAGTATAGTGAACCAATCACATAGATGGTAACAGGAATTGACAAATTCAAATAACATACATATGCATCTTTTATTTTTAATGTCCACATTTCGAATATTAATGCAAGCACCCAAAATGTAATAATAACGCATTAATCCCGAGAAGAAGATCAAGTCGACTAGCATCGCTATGTTAATACCTAATTTTGACGATCTAATTAGTCATTTATTACATAGGAAATTAGGGATGACCTTGGCTCCTAAACAAAAATAGTAGTTAATTAGCTATAAATATTAGGAGTATTTGCATTAGTGGTTAATTCAACCAATATAATTTGCATGTTAATTGGACTAGTGAGGAATTGGTTCAAGTGAATGATTTTGAACTTAATTGATAAACTGAATTGAGTGAAGCATGTAATTTTGGTCAAACCCATTTAAAATCTGCTGCGTATGGTAATGTCCTATAAAAAGTGTTTCTGTTCGTAAAGTGTTTCCAGAACACTTTGGAAACAGAAATGCATATAGTAAAAAAGTGTTCCCAAAGTGTTATGGGAACACTTTTGATAAATAGAAATATTTTTAGAGCATTCACAAAAAAAACACTTCTTTTCATGTTTTGGAACACTTTTTCAAATACATTTGGAATATTTTTTAGAAACAATTGAGAATACTTTTACTCTTAACACATTTTCTCTCTTTTATTCTTGCACGAGCAGCCGCTCCCTCCTCTCCTTTTGTGTTCCTCGACTAGCGACGCCCCGCTCTTCTGTGTTTCTTGACCAGCTAACGCCGTCACTCCTTCCGTGAGTTTTAGCTGTTACTCCTCCTCTTCTTCCTCTTCTTGGCACCGACCGCAACCCAATACTTGCGGGCAAGCCCCATGGGCCCGCTTAGATTTGGGCGGGGCATAGGCCTCGCCCATTGAGCGCAAGCCAAACCCTACCATCGTCGGCCGAGCTTCGACCTTGCTGGTGATGGTAGGGCTTAGCTCACGCGAGTCAAACCCCACCATCGCCGGCTGAGCTTCGCCTTGGCCAGTGATGGTGAGGGACGGGCTCACGCTGTTAGCACAAAGTGCATTTATGTTCTTTTTTTTTTGTTTTAAGGAATAATTTTTTTTTACAGTTTACAAAACGCTTTTCTGTTCTCATAAATCATTAACCAGGGAAAAGGAAGTGTTTATGTTTCCAAAAGTTATTTGAGAACAGAATCGTTAGCCATATTCAGCCTTAACATCAAGATTTATCCGTTAATGCTGAGCTGCTCTTCGCCTTGGTGGACCATTCCGTTACAAGTCTAGTCTGCCCTTTATGGAAGAGCTGACTCCCAAGGATAGGGTGTAATAAAGCCAAGTCGGAGAATGAACATTATTAAATGGTATACTTGGAACGCTTTCAGCATTGTCTGGAAATTCAACATAAGGAACATAATCAGAACATTTCCCAAGTTGAATAATATCAAAATTATGGAAATTAGGCTAGCTATGGCTCTTGCAAGATAGACCACCTAGGGTTAGACCTTATCAATAGCGACTGTTGAGGGTGAGAGAAAGAGAAAGTAAATCGCGGAGTAGTTCGCGGCCACAAAGTTCACGAAAGAGAGATAGAGGGGATCACTATCCATGACATAGAGATAGTGCAAGGGATCCGCCTGTGTTGATTGTTCCCCGACAACGGTCTTAGCAGGTCTTAAACGTCGCTTCCCAGCGCAATTAGCCAATCAGCTTCTTAGCCAATCCTTCCGAGCACCACACGAACGGCCCTCGCCCTCATTGCCCGGGCGAGGTCATATGTAGTGCCAATAACTCCTTGGGCATCTTGTCTCGTTTCTTTTCCAGGTTTTCCTGGTGAACCCTCAGAGGTTTTTCGAGCCTATCGGCGGGTCCCGCAATCATCAATCCAGCGACAACCAGCCGCGGGCAGACCATACTTGCGTGTCGCTTTGGCCTTGTCCGACAAGCCTTCGATGACCTTTTTTGCTGGGGGTGCTGATATTGCGCCGCTTTCCTTGCATGTCAAAAGTTCAGGTATCCGGAAGTAGTGACAATGACATGTTTCACGTGCATCTAGTCCTTATCATACTTCTGTCGATTATATATATAACCCCTTTGTTATATTATGTTATGGATTATAGTATATATTCTATGTGAATGCTAAGGTTTGGCCGCTTGAACCTTGATGCTTCACCCGACTTATCGTTATTTGTTCATTCATTGAGACGATTAGTTTGATGAATTTAGGAGTACTATTTGTGTGAGATTATTTCTCACTCTTTATGTTGCGTGTGGGAGATTTTTTTAGTAAATAGACATGGCTAGTCACCTGCGGTATCCTATGGGAGTGCCTATCTGTTTGTCTTGGGAGATTAATCCTTTTGTTTCCATACCAGGAGTTCCTAGATCTGGAATTTGTAAGGGGGAGTGAGACCCGGATGAGCTAGTATGTGGGAGAAATGCTCACACCAATCTTGAAGCTGTTTATGTCGTTTGGAAGACTATCTGGTTTCTTGCCCACTCCGCTTTTGACTTATGTGAACCTCAGGTTGTCAAGTTTGTATTATAGCTAGTAATAAGTGAGTCTACATGTATAGCACTGACCGATATGAGCAATTTTGGAAGTATTGAGTCGACTGGATGTAAGGTCGAAGTGAGAGCTTTTGGTATGTACTTTCATTATTATTTTGTCTCAGTTTCTCGTTGTACCGGGTGTGCAAGTGTAAGGGCGACTTTTGATTGCCACTTGATGTGTCTCCTCAGCGCGTAAACGTAACAACTGATCCAACCTTTGTCGGTTTTCTTGTAAATACGGAAAAAGTGTCTTCGATTTTTGTTAATCTTTTTGCTGCGTTTTTGTTGTTTAATTATAATGTAAGCTTAATATTACACATAGGCGAGCCTGGGATGCATGGGGCTTTGACATTGTTCTACATGATGTTTGGGTTTTTACTTTCTAATTGTTGAAAGTACAACAAAAAAAATTGTGTTGCATATTAGGATAGATCAGTTTAGAAATGAAGATATTATTCCAGCAAAAAATTGAATAATACTAGTGGGTAAGAAGATGGCGAGACTAGATGAGCTGATTTTGGACGCATATTTTTTGTCAAATTCCTAATCCGTCATTAAGGTAAAGCAAGAAGTTTGTTATCAAGAGCATGGACTGCAAAAAAGAATAGTGCGGCCGGGAAACTTACTTGAGGAAAGTAGTAAAAATAGAGGTTAATGAAGTGAGAAATAGATTAATTGTATGGTCCGTCTTTAGGATGGATTGATGGGAAGTATAGCATTATGGAGGAGCAAATTTTCTATATTTTAGGCTCCCTTTTTAGTTTTTTTTTTTCGGGGGGGGGTTATTTATTTATTTTTTATCGCGCAATCGTGTACTTTGCTTTTGAAAAAACACAGAAAAAAAAAAAAAAAGCAAAGCCCGATTGGAGAATGACAAATATAAATAAAGTACACTAAAAAAAAAACTCAAAATGAAGCCTGAATAATATAGCAAATTGCTCCTCCATCAAATGCTAATAGCTTCCCTTCACTCAGTCCTAAGACTACCATACTTTAATCTATTTTCTCACTTAATTAACCATGATTTTCTACTTTCCCTAAGTAGTTTGGCCCCTATCTTTTGTAGTGTCACCACATGCTCTTGATAAAAACTTCTGTTCTTACTTGAGTGTATTTAGGAATTTACAAAAATATGTCCTAAATCCTCAATCGTATGTTTCTCTCATCTTCTCTACCACTAGATATTATTCCAATTTTCGTGGAATAGTCTTCATTTGCTAACTGATCTATCCCTAATATGCACACAATTTTTTTTGTTTGTATTTTCAAATGTAAAGTGTAAAACCAAACATAGTATGTCAAAGCCCCAGCATCCCAGGCGCGCCATGTGTAATATAAGCTTACTTATAATTAAAAACAAACGCAGCAAAGATTAACAAAATCAGCACTTTTATTTACTAAGACCGACAAAGGTTTGGATCAGTTTTTTACACGTACGGCGAGGAGACATCAAGTAGGCCTCAAAAGTCGCCTATCACTTGCACCCGGTACAACGAGAAACTTGAGACAAAATAAAAGAAGTACAACCAAAGCTCTCACTTGACCTTACATCAGTCGACCACACCTTCCAAAATTCTATCGTCAGTGCTCTACATGAGTCACGTATTTATAGCTACTACTACAACCTTTGACAACCTGGGTTACATAGTCAAAAGGGAGTGGGCCAAGAAATCCCAGATCGTCTTCCAACGGACCATAAACAGCTTCAAGATGTGTGGAGATTCTCCCACATCTAGCTCATCTGGGATCTCCCTCTTACAATTCCAGTCTAGGACTCCTGGTATGGAAAAAGGAGTAATCTCCCCAGACAAACAGATAGGCACTCCATAGGATACAGTAGGTGGACTAGCCATTTTATTTACCTAAAAAAAAATCTAAGAACAAAAGAGTGAGAAATAATCTCAACAAATTAGTCCTCTAAATCATCAACTAATTCGTCCAATGATATGAAAACATTAACGATAAGTCGGTGAGCATCAAGATTCCAAGCGGCCAAACCTTAGCATTCACATAGAATATATCTATAATCCATAACATAAAAACAAATATATATATATATATAATATATGACATGAAGTATGATCAGGACTATATGCACGTGAAACATGTCACTTGTCCTATTGGAACCTGACCATTTTGACCATGCAAGAAGCGAGCAATATCACCACAGCAAAAAGGGTCATCGAAGGCTTGTCGGACAATAAAGCGCACGCAAGTACTGGTCTGGTGCGGGCGGTGTCGCTGGAATTGATGATTGGCGGGATCCCGTCCGCTAGGCTGAAAACCTTTGATGGTTCACCAGTAAACCTGGAAAAGAAGGAAGAGACCAAGAGCCCAAGGAGTTTCATTGCACTACAAGGACCGTCGCCGGGATATTGAGGGCGATGGCTTCGGTGCTGGAAGGCTTGGTAAGAAGCCTGATTTGGCTCAGTGCGCGGGAAGGACGTAGTAAGAACTGTAAGACCGCTTGCTGGGAAATCACCACAGGGATCACTTGACTTCTCTCTATGTATGATATTGAGCCCTCTATCTCTCTTTCTTGAACTGTGGCCGAACTCTCGCGATTTCCCTTTTCTCGTTTTCACCCTAAAGTCGCTATTTATAAGGTCTAACCCTAGGGTTATCTGCGAATAAGCCAAGATAGCTGTAATTTTTCCTAATGTTGATATCAATTGGGCAATGTTTCGATTATTTCCTCTAGTTGAATTTCCAGAAATCTGAATTATCTTCCAAGTATACCATTTAATAATTTCATTCTTCCGACTTGGCTTTAATTCACCTATCCCTCTGAGTCAGCTCTTCCAAAAGTCGAGTAGACGGACACGTAATGGTCCACCAAGAGCGAGACAGCTCAGCAGTACCGTATAAATCTTGCTGTTAAGGTTGCATATGGTAACGTTCTGTTCTCAAAATAACTTTTGGAACATAACCTTCCTTTTCCTGGGTAATGATTTATGAGAACAGAAACGTGTCGTTTTGTAACTTTAAAAAAAGATTATTCCTACACAAAAAAAAAAAGAACATAAATGCATTGTGGGCAACAAGCGGTGAAGGCCCCGTCCCCTACCATCACTGGGCCAAGGCGAAGCTCAGCCGGCGATGGTGGGTTTTGACTCGCGTGTGAGTCTAAGG
>JAGVVM010001408.1:0-29365 GCA_019149425.1 Psidium friedrichsthalianum | reverse complement strand
AGATCATTGAGTTAAATATCTCGTTATTTTTTTTTTAGTTTTGCTGTCAATCTTTAAATCCGATCACACGGAACATTGTCGGTTCTGTTTTCTCATTTTTCCTCCCAATTTCACAGAAATGCAGGCATCCACAAAGCGCGCTACAACTACCGTCGGCACGGTAATATAGAAAATGACTAGTCAATGGAACTCCAAACTGTGTCACTTATCACAATATCGAACGCAACCCCAACAATCTAACCTCCAAACAATGAAAAAAGAAAGCAGCAACAAAAGAGAATATATCACATAAAAATCATCTCATCCATTAAAATGCCACATTCAAATCGATATCCACAATCGAGAAAGCTAAAAGGGGACTTCACAAATCCTCACAGACCCAGAACTGATGACTATTACCTAATCAGCTCCCGACCTTTCAAGCTCTAATGGTTTTCTCCGTCCAGACAGAGAACAAACAAAGCCGAGATCAATATACATGACAAGAGAAAAGTCGGAAAATTCGAGCTAGACAATGCAGAGGCCATTCCCCTGTACCTTCGAGTAAACTCACGGGTGGGCGTGAATGCGAGGAGAGGGTAAAAAAAAAAGGTACCTTTTTCCACCGAACAAAGTTGACTTCGAGCAGGTGAGCCAGGGCGAGAGATGAGAGGCGTGAATGGCGAATCGCGAGAGAGAGGACGCTTTGGGAAGCTTTGCGAAATGTGCGAGTTTTTCCTTCTCTTTCCTCCGTTTTCCCTTTCTTCCGTCACAGCGATTTCGACTTTTTTTCTGGGAACATTTCAGAGAGAGAGAGAGAGAGAAGAGAAGAGAGAGAGCTAGCAGTTTTTTGTCTAGGGCCCAGCGGGAAGTGGGTGGCAGTATTGGCGTCCGGCGACTTTTTTTTAAATCAATGCAGAAGGGACACGTGGCGGCCATGGCCTCCCCTTTCCAATTTCCCCAAAACCTACCTTTTGTGTCCTCCCTCGCTTCCTCCTTTTGTGCAGCAACAAAAGAGAATAGATCACGTAAAAATCATCTCAATCCATTAAAATGCCAAATTCGAATCGATACCCAACAATCGAGAAAGCTAAAAAGTGACTTCACAAATCCTCACAGACCCAGAACAGATGACTATACCAAATCATCCTCCCACCTTCAACTCTAATGGGTTTTCTCCGTCCAGCAGAGAAACAAACAAAGCGGAGATCAACATACAGGACAAGAGGAAAAAGAAGGGAAAATTCGAGCTAGAAAATGCAGGCATTCCCCGTACCTTCGAGATACGCACGGCTGGGCGAATGCAAGGAGAGGGGGAAAAAAAAAAAAGGACCTTTTTCACCGAACAAAGTGGACTTTCGAGCAGGTGAGACCAGGGCGAGAGATAGAGAGGCGTGATTGCGAATCAGCGAGAGAGAGGACGCTTTGGGAAGCTTGCCAAATGCGAGTTTTCCTTCTCTTTCCTCCGTTTTCCTTTCTTCCGTCACAGCGATTTCGAACTTTTTCTGGGAAAATTTAATAGAGAGAGATAGAGCTAGAGAGTTTTTTCTAGGGCCAGCGGAGAAGTGGGTGGCAGGTATTTGGCGTCCAGCGACTTTTTTTTAAATGAATGCAGAGGGACACGTGGCGGCCCATGGCCTCCCCATTCCAAATTTCCCCCAAAACCTCCCTTTGTCCTCCCCCCTTCCTCCTTTTGTGGTTTTAAACCGTTTTCCCTCTATTATGGTTAATTTAGTGACCGTTTTGGTTACGTTTTGTTTTCTTTTCATTCAAAAGACAAATTGATGAAACTCAAGACTCGGTGTGACATGTTCCGTCACTAAACGGGTGTGGATCGACCCACATCTTCCTCCGCCTTCGATAGAAGAATACTGTATGGTCACGTCGAAGCGTTTCCGTAGCTGCCCAATATCGGCAATTGCAGCTCCTGATTAGTTCGGAATAAAAGTTGGTCGATGCGGCGGCGGCAGGCGGCAGTTATGATTAATTGGTGCTGTTTAAGACAGGCGAAGGAGGAGTTTGAGTGAGATTGGGACATTGACTAATGAGGGGGGGGGGGGGGAAAGTATGGTCAACTAATTTTTGTGGCTTCCGGCTTGTGCGCGACTTACGTCAATGCCGTTCAAAAGACGGCGCGGGTCCAAAATCTAATTCGCAGAAAGAAAATTCAAAAAGAAATGGAAAGTCCAGAGGCTTCTCTCGGCCAAAAAAAAAAAGTTGGCGAGGTGGGACCGCCGAATGGCAGTCTCGTGATTTTTCGCCTTTGGCGAGGATGCGCGGGTAATATTAATATTGTCCGCCTGCGTCTTGGAGAAGGAGCTCGTAACCGGCCCTAGGCTCCCAGCGGCTCCTCTGCACCAACAAAGAGTGGAAGAAGTGGCTATGTTTAATTGACTTTGCGTGTGATTAAAGGCAAAGTTAGGAGTTGTTAAAAAAAAAAATAAGCCGAGCTCGAAAGCTCGGGCCTACCCGGACCGATGTCTTTGGGCCCGAATAGGCCCGGGCATGGATTTCGGGCCTCCTTTATTTTTTCAATTCGAGTTCAGATCAGCCTAAAATTATTAAAATTTTAACATTTAGAAGAAAATGAGAAAGGAATTATTTATTCCAGAGACACTCTAGCAGAATCATTAACAAGTTGAATAAGGGTGCGTTTAGCAATGATCAGAATTGATTTTTCTGATTCCTTTCTCTACACGAGTTTTAAAGAATTAGAACTCATTTAATAGCTGCACAAAATGTTTGTTCTCGAAGCAGAAATGCATTTTGTAACTGCACAAAATTTTTATTCTCGGAAACTTCTCTTCCTAATTTTTTTCATGTAAGTCAAATAATTACGTCTATAGCATCATTAATAAAATGAATAGAAATCATGCATGATCCATTGTTAGTCTATTTATTCGCGGAGCATAAAGATATATGCAAGATCCTTAAGAAAGAACATAAGTTCAATAAGCAATTTACACTTAAAATTTTACCACAAATTGACATGGAACTAGAGTCAAAAGGGTGTGCTGGGTTGGGTTTGGGTCGGGTCAAATAAACTTCAAGGGGAGACACATTCATGAAAAGTGAGAAGCTCTGTCCCAACTTTGAATAGATCTTACTTAATGCTAAGAATATGAACATCAATTCACCGACTCTTATATCTTTTTATGGGTTCAATAAAAATCAAGATATAAAAAACTTCAATAGAATTTTCTATTCCTAATTATTCTGAATCTTCATATTAACTTGTTTAACCTGTTTTGACCTATTTTCATGCAGTACAAATATAACGATTCACACCCAACCCAACCAATACCCGACCTGACTTGTATTACTTATACACTTTTATATTTAACCAAATTATGGAATACTTATTTTTTTTTTGTTAATTTTTAAGAAAAATGAAATTGCTAAAACACTTTCATGCAATATAATGACATTTTCTTGTTTTTGTTTTTCCTGTTTTCTCTAGTGGATGGTGGCAGCAACAAAGTGAGAGCCTAGTCTCATTTCTCAAAAATTATTCTAGAATAAAGAATCAACATTTTTATGATTCTTGTATTTGCTCTAAATTTGTTCTCGAGAATAAAATTTGAGAATTGGAATCATTTATGCTACATTTGTTAGTCAGGATAAAGATCCTCTGTTTGGTATTAAGATAGGGCAAAATGGGATATAAGAGGATATAAGCTGGATAAAATTATCTCATGAGGGGAGGTGGGATAGAGGTAGACAGAATTTCTTTTGTTCATGGTATAAAAAATATTTTTCTAAATAACGAACTTCTTAAATTATAGAATTAAAATATTGATTAAATTTACTTTATATTTGAATTCTAGTGTTAAAAAAACTCAAAATAACAAAAAAAATTAATTTTTGTTTTTATTTATTATAATTTTTATTTATATTTTTGATTTATTTTTTTTACAAAATTTATAGTTTTTTGTATAAATAAATAAATATATCTATATCATTACACATTTTAAGTATAATAGCATAGCTTATTATTTAATAGAATTTTTATTAAGAAATGATGGAAGGGAATAAAGATAATGATAAAAAGAGATTTATAATAAAAAAAAATGTAAAAAAAAATGAAGTAGAAGAACCTAGATTTTAAGTGAACATACTCAAACTCGAAAATGATCTATCTAATTCACAGAGAGCGAGGAGTGATGAAATTTCTTATTTCTCTTATATATCTCTAATTCATGTTAAAGTTTCATGATTCTTAGTTTTTTTAGTTCACGACAAAATTCTACAAAAATGGTGAGAGAGTCAAAAATTTTTCATCTTTTTCGTTTTGGTTCATCTAAAAAATCTGTGAAACACGAAAGTACCAAGAAAGACAAAACTTTTCATAGTTGTAAAGGTGAATGACTATATTTTCTCTCTCTTACTAAATTTGGCAGCGAATTATGAGAGATTATTATGTTATTCATTTGTACATTTTTAGATTCATTTACATTGATATGTCATAAATATTAAACAACCGACATGATAGATATGAAAATATCCTGCTTTATATTGTGATTCACCAAAACAGTGAATTGGATATAGCAAAATCCATAAATTACTTATGCTATCTTGGTTAGAAATCCGGACGACCAAACACAGCCTTAGATTGTCAAATATTATTTTCATTTTTTTTTAGTTTCAAAGAACACAATCAAAGAGTCAGAATCGTTGTCAAATAGGCTCTAACTAAAAATAAAACAAAGGTGAAAAGATGGATGAGTGCCAAATAATGAAAAGTGAGCGGGAAACATGTCAAAAAAGTGTGTTTTCGATGTCGAAAATGGCCTTAAACGCCTCTAGCAACTCGCGCCTGGCATATCAGGATCCGAACAAGCTTTTCGAGTTGTACTTACGAGGTTCGTAGCTCCATCCGAATCAAAAGTCATTTCCCTTTGAAGTTCAAGTGGGCAAAGAGAAACTCGAGGAGGAGCAGAAGAGATGTTGCCTGAATGAAAATTACAGAGAGAGAGTAAGAAATTGAAATAAAAATGAGATATCAGGAAGAAATCTGAGCCGGACACGTGTAAGAGATTTGCGCCTCTCGGATTTAAAAGGAGACTAGGGAATTCGTGAGGTTAAAAGACGCCAAGTTTACCCCCCATGAGCAAGTGGTACTACCAAATTTGACATGGCTCATTTAGCAAAGAGGGTGAAATGTGGGTAGCATGTCAACAGAAATAGCCACGATTGCTGTCCACGTTTGGGATGCCGCCTCTGCGAGAATTGATCACCTCCAGGCTATCAAAGGTAAATATAAATAGCTCGGAATCAACTATTTGAGATGAGAGACTTTCGACGCACATTAGCCATTTGTTGTGTCAATTTTATTCTCTAAAGTAGGGGTGAGCATGGTTTCAAGTTCTAAAAATTGGGGAACCGGTTCCAATCGGCAAGTTCTAGACTTGAAACCTATAACTAGTCTATGTGTTTTTTTTTTTTGTGCCATGTCTTTGCACAATTCTATGGTATTCTACAGAGTCCGATAATGAATGTGTAATTCAGAATAACTAGTTTCAGGTTCCATTTCTGATAATATCTCTGACTAGAACTTTTACTTTGTTAATATTTCATATTTTTCATGTTTCTAAATATGAATTTTTGTTAGTGGATTGTAACAGCAAATGATGGTTATTAGAGGTGATGATTCATTGTAATCGTTCAATTAAGAATACATGTGAAATCTGGATAGATTTTAAAACTCATCCTCGAACCTGTGATATGGTAGGTTTTAGAGATTCTAGAGCATATAGGGTAGGTTCTAGATTTCGTTGGGATTCCTTCAGTTCATGGACAGTCAAAGAAGAAATCCAACATGCTAAACCGATTCCAATGGGTAAGTTGTATATAGAACCTAAATCGACTCTAGAACAATTCACTCCTGCTCTAAGGTCATTCCGACTTGAGTTTTGAAGGATGGGTAGAAAGTTCACCCCCTACAGGGTTTTTTTTGTTTATGGGGGCTGTAGGGTGCATGGAGCTACGATCCGGTCAAACGAGGAATTGGAGTGAGGACGATTCGAGTTGGGGCCCAATCCGAATTAGATTGCGGTCAGCTATCGTCACATAGTTCTCACTTAGATTGACCTCTTGATCATCATATACGCCATAACCAAAGAGACGTGCATCTATCGTTAATCGATTATTTCTGTTTTGACAATCAACTCCCAACCACCTCTATCCTTGAATGAGCACCACAAGTGTTGAGCGTAGCTCGGAATCAAGTATTTGAGATGAGAGACTTTCGACACACATTAGCCACTGCTGTGTCAATTTTATTATCTAAAGTAGGGGTGAGCATGGTTTCAGGTTCTAGAGTATGCATAATAAGTTTCAGGTTCTAAAAATTGGAGAATCGATTCCAATCGGCAAGTTCTAGATTTGAAACTTGTAACTAGTCTATGTGTTTTTTTTTTTTGTGCCATGTCTTCGCACAATTCTATGGTATCCTGTAGAGTCCGATAATGAATGTGTAATTCGGAATAACTAGTTTCAGGTTCCATTTCCGATAATATCCATGACTAGAACTTTTACTTTGTTAATATTTCATATTTTTCATGTTTCTAAATATGAATTTTTGTTAGTGGATTGTAACGGCAAATGATGATTATTAGAGGTGATGATTCATTGTAATCGTTCAATTAAGAATACATGTGAAACCTGGATAGATTTTAAAACTCATCCTCGAACCTGTGATATGGTAGGTTTTAGAGATTCTAGAGCATACAGGGTAGGTTCTAGATTTCGTTGGGATTCCTTCAGTTCATGGACAGTCAAAGAAGAAATCCAACATGCTAAACCGATTCTAATGGGTAAGTTGTATATAGAATTTGAATCAACTCTAGAACAATTCACTCCTGCTCTAAGGTCATTCCGACTTGAGTTTTGAAGGATGGGTAGAAAGTTCACCCCCTATAGGGTTTTTTTTGTTTATGGGGGTGTAGGGTGCATGGAGCTACGATCTGGTCAAACGAGGAATTGGAGTGAGGGACGATTCGAGTTGGGGCCCAATCCGAATTAGATTGCGGTCAGCTATCGTCACATAGTTCTCACTTAGATTAACCTCTGATCATCATATACGCCATAACCAAAGAGACGTGCATCTGTCGTTAATCGATTATTTCTGTTTTGACAATCAACTCCCAACCACTTCTATCCTTGAATGAGCACCGCAAGTGTTGAGCGTAGCTCGGAATCAAGTATTTGAGATGAGAGACTTTCGACACACATTAGCCACCGCTGTGTCAATTTTATTCTCTAAAGTAGGGGTGAGCATGGTTTCAGGTTCTAGAGTATGCACAATAAGTTTCAGGTTCTAAAAAATTGGGAGAATCGATTCCAATCGGCAAGTTCTAGATTTGAACTTGTAACTAGTCTATGTGTTTTTTTTTTGTGGCCATGTCTTCGCACAATTCTATGGTATCCTGTAGAGTCCGATAATGAATGTGTAATTCGGAATAACTAGTTTCAGGTTCCATTTCCGATAATATCAATGACTAAAACTTTTACTTGTTAATATTTCATATTTTTTATGTTCTAAATATGAATTTTTGTTAGTGATTGTAATGGCAAATGATGATTATTGGAGGTGATGATTCATTGTAATCATTCAATAAGAATACATGTGAAATCTGGATAGATTTTAAAACTCATCCTCAACCTGTGATATGGTAGGTTTTAGAGATTCTAGAGCATATAGGGTAGGTTCTAGATTTCGTTAGGATTCCTTCGGTTCATGGACAGTCAAAGAAGAAATCCAACATGCTAACCGATTCTAATGGGTAGTTGTATATAGAACTTGAATCAAATCTAGAACAATTCACTCCTGCTCTAAGGTCATTCCGACTTGAGTTTTGAAGGATGGATAGAAAGTTCACCCCCTACAGGATTTTTTTTTGTTTTGGGGGCTGTTAGGGTGCATGTAGCTACGATACTTCAAAAGAGGAATTGGAGTGAGGACGATTCGAGTTGGGCCCAATCCGAATTAGATGCCGTCAGCTATCATCACATAGTTCTCAATTAGATGACCTCTTGATCATCATATAAACCATCACCAAAGAGACGTGCATCTATCGTTAATCGATATTTCCGTTTGACAATCAACTCCCAACACCTCCATCCTTGAATGAGCACCACAAGTGTTGCGCGTAGCGACTTCGTTTTCTCCCTGTTGGAGCTTACAACGACCAACCTACTCATCACGAAGCTCATCTCCCATCTTGGAGAACACTAAATTAAGGTCAAGCAAAAAGATTGAAATAATGTATGATCACATGCAGATGTGTCGACCCAGTTTGCTCCCTTTGTGCGAGATGGAAGACCTAGTCCCTCTGGCCTAAAGGGCATCGTCGAACTAGCAGAGACGAAGCACTTGAGAGCAAGGTGGGAAAGGGTGCCTTCATGACCTCGATCAGGGGAATAACCTGTTTGGCGCGCCTACGGGGACAACACACTTCGGCCGGGGCAACTTTCTACGCATAAGTCGGCCCAAAGCTCACTGAGCATATCGGTGAACTGATTTTAGCGTCTGGGGCCTCACGTAAGACCAGACATACTAAATGGTATGTGGGATTGAGCTCACGTACAGCGTGAACATGCAAGATTGGCTCCTAAAACATTGCAATGAAGGGACCATGACTTCCCTAGACCACCATAACCAGACATTAGTCTATTCTTCAGCGGAAATCCAGAATCTTCATCATTCATGAAGAGGGACTGAAATAAATTGGTGCAGTTACCCCTGCTTTGATAAAGATTGGTTTTTTGGGCCAAGTGATTTTAAAATATAATAAAATGAGGTGGAGTTCTAAAGCACCGGGTGAAAGCTGGCTACTGAACTAACCTTAATTTTCAAGGACAGCAACGTGACATTCCACGCCAGAAGCGTGCAAGCAAACAACTCAAAAATGCCTAAAGAACTCAGATCTTGTCAACTACACTCTTGAGGAGCTTCTGCTGCTTTCGCTGGGAAGATACCCGTCCTGAGAAAGATCAATCGAGTCGAAGTCCAAGATTTCTGGAAATCAACCATGCAATGAGATGAGGTGACTTCTTGTTCGGGAAAGACTCCTCAGGCATTAATTGGCACCCGCAATTATTTCGTGTCTGCTTCCAAATCTCACTCTAACGATACAAAGCAACTCAATCACATGTTTTCCTATTGCTAAAGCAAACGCTCAATCACATGTTTATAGACAGAATCAAAAGCGTAGCTGCAGCAAGCAAAGCATCATATGAGCCATCCAACGGTTAGATTATAACCAAAAGGTACAAAGTTACCGAAGAAGGCAATCCTCCATTTCCACTTTCAGACAGATTTGTTTGCCTGGACTCCTGACAAGTCAAAAGTAACTTTTTTCTATCTCCCGGCCAGAAAACAATGAATAAATTGTCTACTAAATATCATAAGACCATTTCAAGAGCATCAAGTATTTCAAAGTTCATGCACTGTGAGATATTGAAAAAGTCGTAAGTAAACATAGAAATTACTCCAAATGGACTCTTTAACCTTTCTAAAATCGTTCCAAAGCTTCCCATAATTGCATGAGATATGCCTTAAAAGACCACGCACCATGCAGGTGTGCATGTGCTATTTACAGAGTTGCGATAAAGATGACCACGTTGCAGATAGAGTTAAAATATAGAATCAACTAAATACTTCCATCAAGAAAAATTTTTACAGCGTATATACACAAGATAAACTCAGCTATTTAAGGAAAAAAAAAAGAAGAAAAAGGAAAACTCAATGTACAGAAATATTCAAGCACCTTTTTACAGTAAAAAAAATGAAAAGCTTTCCTCATTCCCAAAAAAAAAAAAAAAGACGCAAATGGCATGCCATCTACCCTGAGATGGAGAGAAGAAAAGGGAAAAAAATAGGAAAAGATCGATCAAACTGTACACTGTACTACACTAAAGTACCGTATGGTGTGGCTAGGAAACCTCTTGCTTCCTTTTAACTCAGAAAAAAGTGTTGTTCTCCGTTTGAACTAGCTGCTGGTGCACTTGGGGGTTTAGAAGCTTGTGGTGGGGGAGCAGTTAGTGCATAAGTAAGCCTGGATGACGAATGCTCAATTAGACCAGCAACTCCCGCAGCAGCAGATTGAGCATTTGAAGGGAGGAAAAGGTCATGTTTCTGATTTTTGTACGCGCTCCAAACCTGAGCAGGAACATTTAAATAAAGACAATCAAGACCAACAGTACTGCTGACCGAAATGAGTTAGAACCAAAACAGCCAATGTCTTGGAATTCTATGCAATTTTTCTGAACAAATAAGCGATATTGTGAAGCAGCGCAACTATTAACAGATCATTAAAACAAAACCAGCATATATGAGCAGGTCCATTCTACTTACATCAGAGGAATCTAGTATTTCACGCACCCTGGTACAGTGGGCACCTTCTGTTGCAAATGCATGCAGTACCTGATCGAACACATCAGAATATCATACTTGAGAAATTTTAAGTACTTGATAGGATAACATGTATTGAGCAAAAACTAACACCTTCCCTATACCCACAAAGAGGGGATAAAAATGAACTAACTTTTGGGACATTAAGCCCCCAAAAAACAATGATGTCAGAACTTGGAAGGGAAAAAATTACTTATATGAGCAGCAGCATAAATTCATATGAGCTAATATCATAATAAGTCTACGCTGCAGATTCGGTCAAGACAGTACTTATAGACAATAAATAATAATGCTCACCTCGATTGCCAACACTCTACCAATAGATGCCTCAGACTCATTCCACTTCATTTGCGAGCAAAGCCCGTTTCTGCCTCCAGTTCTCCAATCAAGAAGCCCAAGAAGTACCTCAACAAGGCCAACCCTGTAGACCGACAATTAATCTCATCCTCCACAAGAAATGCAGAAAGTGAAGCGCTAATTGAACAAGCATGTCCTGAATAGCTAGATTCTCAGAGAACAAATACAGTGAAGTTTCCGCATAATCTGTCTTAGAAAGACATTCACAACTTTTGAATGAAAAATACTGTGAGCAAATTGAAACCTGACGAATAATTTATCAAAAGAAGCAGTTCTGCAAAGAGTCTCCTTTGACAATAATAAAAAATAAATTAATTAATTAAGAGTCTTCGTCTGAAGACCAAATCATTGCATCTGAGATCCGATCCTATTGGTTTCTCTAGAACAAAGCAGTTTCAACAAGCCTATATGATGGAGAAGCATCTGAATTGACATGTAGACATGAAGCACTTCAATTTTACAGAATAGAGCAAAGTACAACACTTACTTAAGTCCTTGTGCAACAAGTGCATCCCTGGCCCTATTTCCAGCACCAACAACACGCTTTAACGTCTCAAGTGCTAATATGCTTCCCCCTTGCCATCCTATGGCTTTCATTAGAAGAGGAACAACCTAGTAAACAAACATTACAGAATGTTAATAAAAAACTCGGGAAACCTCATCAACCACAAAATCTAACCTAAGGATTTCAAACACAACAAAAGACAGATCGATATTTCCTTGTTGATTACGTAAACATGATGTGTATGCTAGATACCATTAAGGCCTCACAGAAATACAGACAGCCGCTTTATTTTAAAAATGAAAAAGCTACAACAGGATAGAAAAAAAATACCTGAGGTGTTCCGACACTAGTCGCTGCCATCGCTTCTGCACAAGTAGTACTAGATGCAAGTTGATGTAGAACGCGCAAGCAACTAAGACGTACACGCTCCTGAGGAGTTTGGGTAGGTTGGCCTCCATCCTCAGATTCATCTGTTCTATCTGTGGAGCTTCCAGAGTTCAACCCTGCTGATGACATTGTTTCTCGTCTCCCCTCATAGGCAACTGCAGCAACAAGCTTTGGCACATATCCAAGATAACCAACATGATCAGCTAGTGCAGGGTGAACTCGCAGTAAGGAAACCAAAGCAGCTGATAACAGCATTGGAAGCTCAGGGTCTATGGCTTGTGCATCGTAATGTGTAGCTGCAATTGATGACAAATACTGATCGAGCAGCCCTTCCAAAAATCTCTTTGGGTTCCTAAGGGGAAACTTGGGATCTTTCAGGAAAAGCCTAACATATATTCCACCCACCTGCACAACCCAGGTTAGTCCAAAGACTAATGTTAGATGTAACAACATACGAACAGAGAAAACAGCGAAGCATACCTGTGGCTCATCTCTCATTTCCTGCTGGGCAGGTGTCTGTTCAGGCACATCCCAATCAACCACACGTCCTTTCATCTGTTCACGATAAAGGTCTGATGCCATGGTTGCTATTTGAGCGGATAAAGAAGTGGCCATTGCGGGTGTCCATACAAGTTCTGGCGTCTCCGTAGTCTGCTCAAGGGCAGACACCACAGCCTCACCCGGTCCATCCCTAACAACTGATACAAGGCCATCGGGAAGAAATCTTCCTAGGGTAATAGCAACTCGAGGACCATGCATTGGCTGCCCAAGGAGCTTTCCCAACAGAGAGGCTGCTGAGGCTCTTTGCTGCAATGGGATTTCTTCTGCAGTAACCCTAAATTATCAGTAACTCGTTTTAACAATGAAATCCAAAGACATGACCTGAGGAGGACATTAACCTTGTCTTGGCAAAAGAAGCTCAAGAATGTAGACCACTCCACCATGCTTGGCAGCTGCCCATGCAAGCTCTGGTGTGCTTGCCAATGCATAAAGAACATGGAGAGCCCCCTCGCGGCATTTGGGGGAAGCATGAAGCATCTGAAATAATAGGAGGATGCTAGAGACATCTGCCACCATGGCCTCCAAGCAGGGTGCATATGTAGTCAATAGTGACAATACACTCAAGCAAAGCTGAGGGATGTTGCTTTCAGATACTTCAGGCACAGAAAAGCACTCGAAGATCGGCACGAGCTTTTCTTTTGAAGAGAGTATTGATGCTAGATTAGGATTGCTTGTGAGCAGGTTCTGAAGGGAAAAAAAAAAACCTTAGATCAGCCAAAGATACAGCATTTGCCACCTGTTTAGGTTTATCACTAAGGTGAGGGAAAAAGAAACTACCTGAAGTGAGATTAATCCAAACCGAAGATTCTTGATTTGGGGAAACTCTTCCTTCTCTGCTACATGCCCCTCGGATACTACTGCAGATTCAAGAGGCACATGTTGCCCATCATCTAATCCACCAGTCATGTCACCTTGAAACTCACATTTTTCAGGCACCTGTTCACTCTGGCTACCATCACTCGGAAGATATGTATCTATCGGATATTCATTGTGCACAAGAGACGATATAAACTCAACTAAAGCAACACAGAAAGCTTCTGGCTCACTAATCTCAAAATCTGGTTGGTCATTGTACACTCTCAAATACACTTGGCCAACATAGAGTTCTTTAGATAGTGCTTTATAAGCAAACCCATGTGATTCCTTCAGATCATATGTACCATCTGGTCCTTGGGCTGCACGTTGTTGGTCCACAAACTTCAATAACTCTGCTCGGGTCGATGAATTCCATATGATCTATAACAATAAGCACAGATAAACAGGATTAGATGAGTTTACTAACAATACGACAACTAAAGACTAAACAGGAAGCGGGCATGTTCAATCGTTTTAATGACTTGTGAAAATTTAAAATGCAACTGCTCTTAACAATAAATGCTTTTTCATTAGCATGTTAACTGCTAAAAAGTGAGTTACATACTTCTGGAGACTCAAGGCTTGAGTTCAAGCGGGATAGTAGATCTCTAGGGACATGATCTTTCAACAAGCTGGCAAGTTTAGGGGTAAGCAAAGCTCCAAGAGCATCAGCTGCATCTTGATTATAAGGTGTCGAGCTCCCATCAATACACAAACCACTTAGCTTGGATAAGGCCTGGGCTGCTCGAAGAGCATGTGAATTCTTAGCAATTTGAACACTAGCACCAACCCCAGGTGACTCATTTGCACCAGATTCCTCTGCAGTTGAGTCATACTGAAGCAACAAGGGCACGAGGTACCTAAAAGCAGAATGAAGATTAGTACCGGGTATGCCAAATGATGTTGGTAGAGCTATATGTTCTCCCCCAACACCATCAACAAGCGGCAGAACTGGAAAAGCACAATGAAACTTATAAGTACTAACATCCTATTAAAGTCAAAGCAAATCTTCTTTAATTTCTTCCGCAAGAAATAAGTCCCTTCTAGTATGAGAAATGTAACTTTTAGGTGGTACATAGATTTACTCTTTGGAATAGTGTATGCTTGTTTGGGACAATGTACATTGGTACATATAATTTGTAATTTTGTTGCTTAAAAAAATTAACAATAATTGTGGTTCAGATTACAGTAACAGCATAAACAGTCAACACTAGAATTTTATAATGGAGACACAGTAGATCAAGATTGAGAATCCTATTCTACTTTCATGTTGTCAGTTTCTTGTCTTGTCATCTCTATATCTTTTAACTAACACCATCTTTATGGAGGAACAATTTCTATGTTCATATACCCTAACTCCATGATTCATCTTCTTTGTTATTTCACAAATTCAACAAAAGCAAAGAATTATATAGGAACAGTATACCATATATTTAATTAAAGAAGACGCGACCAGTGATTTTGATGAGACTTATTATGTGTTCTATAAATGCAGGAAGAGTCCAAGCTGTTTGCAACAAGAATCCCGAACAATGTAGAGCTCATCTACCTAAAAATTCATCACCAACGCAACACCGTCAAATCAGATCCTTTTTACTCTAGGTGCTAATGAGGATTTACTGACAGATCATTCTCCTCTCTTACTAGGTTTCACAGGTTCTTCTTTTATAGTATTTTGATTTGAAGACCACTCCCCATTCATTGCTCCTGCTATGGCACAACAGAACCTTCAATTCTAATTACCCTTCTGAGTCTCTTTCTTAGATTTAAACTAGGATTGTTAATTCATCTTTTGTGCCAAAGGATGTGGTGTTGCAATGACTTCTTGTCATAGGTCCAAGACAAACATTACACATACATGTGTCACCACTTCGAAACCCAAATACAACAAATTCGTTGAAGGGACTATATAACATGGCAAGTTTAAGGTATGCAATCTTAATTAACATACTCATTCAGAAATATACGAAGTCGTATACATAATGGGTAAAAATGGGTTTAAAACGGATATAATCACGTTAAACATGTCAAAATGTAACTTGTTGACACAAGTGATATGTAAAACTGTTTAACTAAATGTGTTTATGCATGACATAAACGGATTAAAAAGGTCAACCTGCACACTACACATCTATTATCCGTTCATAAATGGATTGACCCATTTATGATTCAAAAATAAATATTAACCCAAACACACAACTACAAATTGTGCATGTGCCTTGTAATCAACTCGTGTCAAAAACTACCCCAAATCGACAATGATAGCACATACAAAGATTGCATAAAAGTTGTTCTCGGATCACTTCAAGGGATTGCCATAATCACAAGATCTAGATGTAGAGGCAACAATATGAAGCTTAGAGGCCCCCCAAACTCTGATCTATCAATAGGAGAATGTTAAAAGAAAAGCTAGCAGATATCTCACTTCAATGTAAACTAACCAAGTTCATGTCAAGGCACAATGAAGTGACATTACAAGCAACAGCTCAGAAGCAACTACTGGTGTTCCAGGATCAGGTTGACTGATGCATTTAGGAAACAACTCGGATTGGCTTTTGCTCTCTGGTTTGACTCAATTCCATTCAAGTCACAACAATAGTGGCTCATCTCAAAACTCTTGCACCGGTTAGTTTTTTGGCACACGCCTAGATGCAACTCTTGTCTAGCTTATACAAGATCCAGAGACAAAGAAGATCTTTATATCTCAGTAAATACCAAAAGATCTGTATAGGGTACCGACAGCATCCTGAAAGGCACTATCGAGATTGTAAACCGACAGTCCACAAAGAAGTCCTTCAAATTGAAAAGAGGCTGCTAGTCCTTTGTTTTTGTAATTTTGGTAGACAATATAAACAAAAAATTCTCCATTCAGCAATAGTATCTTCCAATGAACAAATCAAGCAGAATCTTCATACAGAAAGGGTGATTAGAAGAAAACAAGAACTTCTGAAGGAAGTAGTAGTCTATACTAATAACCAGAAATCACCAATATGATTCCATTTTTTGTCTGCACTGTCCATATATTCTTTGATTATCAAATCACACTCCATTTGTGCTTCCACTTTGGGTAAGTTGAAAGGTACATGGGAAAGTAACATAGGGATTTGCAACTTCATATGCAGTCTTTTATCATAGAAATGATCCAACATAATTGGAAATCAATCTTTGTGGAAGATGTCTCCTCCAAAGTTGTTTTCTAAAGATAATAAACATTTTCTTTAACCTTAAAAAAACCATTAGTTTTGAGACCCTGTGAATTATTCCAAACTGAGGGCGTTAATCTTTATCATCCTAAGCTATTCCGGTAAAATAACAAAACCAAGCTGCTTATGCGTAAATGACTGATGCAAACATACTAGCAAGCAGGGGGATTGACCATTGACTGAATGACACGAAAGACAAGAAAAGAATTGGATGAGATGAAAATTCTATCTTACCACAACGCACCAGCCTTCAACAAAGCATCCTGCAATTCAGAGGATACACAAACATTGGCAATAGTCTGCAGGGAAGCATCCACAGCCCCAGGTACAAGCTCAAGTTCAGTGCAGTGCACAATGTCGTCGACTAAACCAGAAAACTCAAGCATCTCTACCCTGGCACTTTCAAACTTGCTTAAGACAGCAAATGTCCGCATCACATTAGTCACAATGACTGCAGATGGTTCACTTGCTGGAGTAGTTGGCTGAACAATGCACATGCATCGAGATAGAAGATTTGCAAGTAGCTGTATCCCCTCATCCCTTACGAGCTCTTCACCATTCAGAGAAGATGATGCACACCTATAACAGAGACAAAGATAAGGTTAGACATGCATAAGATATATTTGAATGACAAAAGAAAAATTGTTAAACACCAAAGAAGCTTACGTCAGCCACAGAAGCTCTGATGCAGCAACAAGAAGAGGTGCTCTTTCTGAAGAAAGAAAATTGTTGTCATCTTTGTCCACAGTCACAACATTCAGCAGCATTGGATAGCCAGCATATTTAAAAGGCTCAAGCACATCACCATATCTTCGGTACAAAATGCACTGTCCTTTCAGTAGAAGCAGCAACCTCCAAGTCTGGGGACCTTGCAACCCTTGAATTGTGGCCTAAAATCAACAGTCATCTAGTGTTCAGAAGATGTTTGACAAGTGAGAAAATATATTTAACTAATATCATGTATCCCCCATCCTATGCTTACCATCCAAAGTATTTTTTATACCATGACCGGACCTCTTGAAATACACTTTTATGACGATGACACTAAATTTCGCTTGTCAATATGTCATTGTATTTGTATTGTGTTAAGTGCTATCTCATAGTGGGCAAATATACAATATGGCATGTACATTTCTTGCCAATTGTCATTACCTACTGCAAAACTCTAGAGCTTTGAATTACAATGATTCTATGAGATAAAATTTGGAGTAAGTTTCACAATCCAAAAGACAGCAGGTCAGATGAGCAAAGTAATTAATTTTACAAATCTGAAATGATGAAAAACTCAGATTCATGGGACAATTAGACCACCACCGATTCTCAGTCAATGTGGAGTAATTAACCCACCTGAAGACGTTCGTAAGCTTTTTGCACAGCAAGAAATTTCTCTCTTCCTTCAGGATTTTTATCAGGGTGATATTTCATTGCAAGCTTCCTATATTGTCTCTTCAGTTTTTCTTCATCGATTTTCTCAATTTGCTTGGAAATACTTGCTATCTCCTCGAATGTATCTCTAGAAACCTCCTTGTCAACTTCATCACTTGATATATCTTCTGGAGAAATCTCCAGAATTTTGCAAGCTTCTTCTTCAGAAAGATCCATAGGTCTTCTTGTCAGCTCTTCACGCCACATTACAAGTAAGGACTGCAGAAATTCGACATGTTCTACTATTGGCCAATTAGGGAATCTGATCTCATCACACAAGTTACGAAGGTAATATCGGTGACACCACATCTCATCTCTTAGCTCTGGATACGTCACAGGTGGCATAGGAGCATATTCATATAAACAATGACAGTGCTGAGACAATTTCTGGGGAAAATCACCAAGATGTTGCAAAACCTGGTAAAAAGAAAGGAAACAAGAATGCAAGTTAGCTCCTTCCAGTAAAATCCTTTTCTTTCTGGTAATCATGATGATTTATTGCCAATCCACTACAGAAGATTACATATTGCTATTAATGTCATAATAGGGAAAGCTGATGTTGGATTAGTTCCTATAATGAATGTAGGCAGATGTCCCCGTTGTCGCAGAGGACTCGAAGGACCAATGCATCTTCCTTACCTGGCGGATTAGATTTTCTGCTCGCATCTTGTGGGTCCATATAATCTCTGGAGTATCAGAATCAGAAACCATTGCAGCTGCAAATGCAGCAGGACCACTCCGCTCCAACACATATAGCAATGATTCTGGAAGGAGCCCACCAAGGACACTCCGTTTTGCCAGTGGCAAAGACGAAGAAACTGCAGCTTCTTCACCTCCATGAAATGCTTGATGGACATGAGTTACTGAGAAGAGGTGAGCAATTGAAAGAAGGTTAGATCCAGGGTATGCAAGGGCAAAATAAAAGGCGCCTGTGCTATATAGCCGTATCATAGCTTTGGGATTTCTTGTAACAACAGCCTTCAGCAATGCTGCAGCACTTTCCACAATACTTGGTTCACCAGAAAGCATTGCCTAATAGCAAAAGAGAGGCAATTTTAGTATTTAAATGCAACAGTCATTGTATCAAGATATAAGTATCTTACGTTTTGCATCACAAATGTCCCCCAACCCCCAAGTTTTATTTTTCTTTCCCAATGAAAGAAAGGAGAGCCCAAAAAAAAAAAAAAACTCCAAACAGAATCTAACAATCATAAGCAATCTCTTATGAACAATAGGATTCATGCACTCATGTCGACGGTAAAAGAAATGCTCAATCACATGATGAACCCATTCACAGGTCATAATTGGTGCTGAACCAGAAGAACAGTGATCTCAATCTGTTGCAGCAAAAATTGTGGTGCGATCAATGTGATGGTTCTTTACAACAACACCTTAATGTGAAGTTACAATTTTGATATTTGAACCTTCTTAAAATCATATGCTAAAAAAAGAGGGCGAAAATTGTATAAAAAACCTATGGAGCAGTTAACTGTTCATACGTCAATTCTCAAGAGACCTTGTAGACAAGTGGCATTCAAATCAATCTTGCCTTGTTTCTGACGATCAGATATAACATTTTGCTGTTGAGTACAAATGTTTGCAGGAAATGTCCAAATAACCTCATGCAAACCCAGTGAAAAAATAAGAACTGCCCACCTTAGGTAGTTAAACCCCAGGCCAGAGATGAAATGTCCAGCTAACCCCATGCACCAGGCAAAACAAAGGCTTAATGAATAAATAAACATGGAAACATTTGCACTTGGTGTTGTGAGGAATTGAACCTATCTTGTGTGCTAATACTCCCACATTGTCCATTCCTTAACTACCATGCCAAGGTTGAAAATTAAAAACTTTTTCAATTATGGCACCGCAATAGCACATGCCCTTCAGTTTGTTATGTATCATGTCAACCAAAAATTTAATTTGTTTCTCAGCAGATTATTGGTTTCGAAACTGAAAGTCAAAACAATTGAAAAGATATTTTTCCATAGGATATTTTTTCATATTATGTAGATAAGTCTTGTCAAGATTAATATTTAACACAAATTTCCCAGTTGGATTGGTGTTGCTTAGAAGTAATATTGGATTTATAATCCATCAATGTGATGCATGGGATGAGTTCTTTGTTGTTTCCTCCTTGAATCAGAGAGAATTGTATCTGCGGATGGTATTTCCAAATGAAAGCCAGATAGAATTGCTTTTAAGTTGATTGAATCTTTACAAAGAGCTATCCACCACCCAAAAAGAAAAGTAGGTGAACGCTTGTATCCCCATCAGGTACATCTCTCTAAAAAAAAACCACAATGCAATCATTAGGCAATTTTTTATGGCATCTTATTGCACCTGTGCAATATGCGGGAGGCAGCGCAGACTTGACGGATCCATTTCACTCTGGGAGTTGGAGTGACTAATTCTCCAGCATCATCTATATCAGAATGAGCGGACACCATGCTGTGCAATATGGACAATGCTGCCTCTCCTATCTGTACAAATAACCATCCATCAGAACAATATGTGATTAGCATGAAGGAGCAAAACAAAAACCACACGAAGGAGCCCTCCACAAATAACTAAAACCATATCAAAATGTTCTCCATGTCCATTCTCATCCGTTTCCAAAATAACATGAGACTAAAAAATTGGTAATATGCGACTCCATCGGGATCATAATTGAGAAGCAATAAGGACATCTACCTCAAAATTTTGGGGAAAAAGGGTAGCATCTGATGCGTTGCTTATTTGACGATACAAAAAACAAAAAAGAGAAACCTTTCCAAACTTTTATAAATGCCTATACCTTAGTAGCAATTAAACTCAAGTTTAGATGTATTCATCAAAACCCACTTGGGAGATTGTTAAACAAACTTCTTTTTTATAAACGACTGTTTTATAGGATAACCAATAAACTAACAAGGAAATCATCTTGTATTATTTACTTAGAGAAGTTGGAACACTGTTTTGAGGAAAATTTAATAAAACAAGTACAAGGATAGACGACTAAGGTTCCTGTAAGCTTGTAGAGAGTGAACTGAATTTCACAAAAAGGAAAGCTGTTGCATCTCCGTTTATTTGCTGTCATATATTCTATTTCCCAAGAGGTAACAACTATCTTAATCTCTACTTATTTACTCATTAAGACACTTTCAAGTCATATATGACAATAAAGTAAAATTCCAAGGCAATACAAAAAGCAAATAGGTAATAGCATGACCATCATCATAGTCGGTCAATGTTCATTCCCAGATTGATTTCATAGGCTTTCCTTTTTTTTATCACATATCAAGGAAAGTGCCACCCATGTAAAGTAATTTATTAGCTAAAAACGAACTTTGATCGAACTCAATAGCATTGCAGCTACCAAAATTAAGGTCACTATCCATTAGATCTATTGCAACTGTGACAGCAACCCTCAGACATATCAGGGGAAAGAAATCCATGCCACGACATCAGGGATTCTTGCTAATTGGTTAAGCTACCTGAGCTGGAGTGAGAACTGGAACCCGAATAGCTAACGCCCATGCGCAGTTCACAATATCCGCAATCTTTTCCAGTCAAGCATCCCAGAAGCCCAACACCTAGTCGGGCCAATCAATTGTTTTCTTTGACCAAAAGCGTCTAATAGCATCCTTCTCCAGAGGTCCAACTTGTACACCATCTTTGTCCATAAACATCCATTCCTTCAGTGGTTCCATAAATGCAGTAGCAGCTATCAGGTTTGACTGCAGAGGGATCGCAGTCCTTTCTGATGCTTCATGAACGGCTGTCAACAGATCAACAGCCAACACACACCCACCAACCAAGACAGAAGCCTCGACATTTGACAAAACCTTCATCAGAAACCTGCATGTGATCTATCTTGAATTAAAAATGCGAAGCAAATGAAAAACTCGCATTGAATTAAGCAACTACTCTGATTATCTATCCTTATGGCAGGAAGAGTTTCTTCAGGCATAAAAACCCATGCCCATGTGGAGATACATCAATTTCCACACTATATCTACTCTTCTCGTAGTAACTCGTTTTCACTCGAGTTCATCAATCAGTAGTAAACACTGCATATAGAAGAGAAGGGAGTAGGTAGAGGTTTGATGAACATGGTGAAATAGATTCCAGCAGTTATAAGAGCGACAAGTGTTCCCCCCACCAACCACAAAAAGTCAAAAAGAAATCCCAGACTGATATGGAATATCAAAAAAGAAATGATAGCACCGGAAAGGATCCATACACGAATGGCTTAAAAGTGTCGGTATCTGAAACATATCCCCATCCATCTGACCCCCACGCTGTGAGAGAGAGCGGGAGAGAGAGAGAGAGAGCGCTCTTGTCCCCATTTACCTTCAGTAGCAGAAGAAGGCGGTGCCTCAATGCTCTATCATCAGTCCTGTCTAAGAGTACGGTAATATGGGCTGTGCCCTCAAAAGGGCCTATTGTTTTGTGATGCTGCTCATAAACAATTGCCATCGCCCTAGCACAAAGTTCTCTAACTGAAGAGCCACCGCCTCCTCCAAAGGCATCCAATCTTTCCATGGTCACACCAATCATCGGAAGAACCAATTCATCGAGGATAGCACCATCAACAGTAAGTCCTATGTCTGCATCACATAAAAACCTATGATACAGAGCCCTAAAGAAAGCAACAGGATCACGCAGAGGAAAATCTTGTGCCCTGCCATTGTGCTGCTGTCAAGCAGCAATCGTAAATAATATTGGCCCACACAAAATCCTTGGATAAGCTAGGATAACTAACTAAGAATTCGGAATAATTCCATGATATTTGAGGCACACTCTCTTGCCCCGTCAAAAGTTCTATTGTTGCACCTCCTGGGACAATATCTTCTGTGCGTTCTTTCTCAACATCCAATTTGTGAACTTCAGCCTGCAAAGCCTCCCTTAGCTCCTGCCTAGTTCGTTCGTTCCATATTATTCTGCACGATTGTGATCCAGACTAAAAGCCCGCCAAAACTCAGGCCATTGCAAAGTAGCCTCTCCAGATCCCCAGGAGTGTTCTCCACTACAACCTGAGCAGGAGCTGGAAGGCCATTGTCCTGGTAACCAACCGTGTTAGGATCAGATTCAATCATGCTTGGCACAGTTGGTTCTGATGCATCGGGTGGATTAGGTGATTGTACATTAGCCGAAGTAGCAAAGGATGGAGGATCATGAGGAGAAACCCCATTAGAGGTCAGTATCACCATTCAAGAGTTTCAACTGTACGAGAAGAAGAGGGATAAGTGCCAGAAGCCTGTCCAAAGGGCAGGATCAAGTCTTGATCCTGCCCTTTGGACAGGCTTCTTGGCACTTATCCCTCTTCTTCTCGTACAGTTGAAACTTTGATGGTGATATGACCTCTAATGGGGTTTCTCCTCATGATCCTCCATCCTTTGCTACTTCGGCTAATGTACAATCACCTAATCCACCCGATGCATCAGAACCAACTGTGCCAAGCATGATTGAATCTGATCCTAACACGGTTGGTTACCAGGACAATGCCTTCCAGCTCCTGCTCAGGTTGTAGTGGAGAACACTCCTGTGGGATCTGGGAGGCTACTTTGCATTGGCCTGAGTTTTGGCGGGCTTTTAGTCTGGATCACAATCGTGCAGATTTAATATGGAACGAACGAACTAGGCAGGAGCTAAGGGAGGCTTTGCAGGCTGAAGTTCACAAATTGGATGGTTGAGAAGACGCACAGAAGATATTGTCCCAGGAGGTGCAACAATAGAACTTTTGACGGGGGCAAGAGAGTGTGCCTCAAATATCATGGAATTATTCCGAATTCTTAGTTAGTTATCCTAGCTTATCCAAGGAAGTTTTTGTGGGCCAATATTATTTACGATTGCTGCTTGACAGCAGCACCAATGGCAGGGCACAAGATTTCCTCTGCGTGATCCTGTTGCTTTCTTTAGGGCTCTGTATCATAGGTTTTTATGTGATGCAGACATAGGACTTACTGTTGATGGTGGCTATTCCTGATGAATTGGTGTTCTTCCGATGATTGGTGTGCATGGAAGATTGGATGGCTTTGGAGGAGGCGGTGGCTCTTCAGTTAGAGAACTTTGTGTGCTAGGGCGATGGCAATTGTTTATGAGCAGCATCACAAAACAATAGGCCCTTTTGAGGGCACAGCCCATATTACCGTACTCTTAGACAGGACTGATGATAGAGCATTGAGGCACCGCCTTCTTCTGCTACTGAAGGTAAATGGGGACAAGAGCGCTCTCTCTCTCTCTCTCCCGCTCTCTCTCACAGCGTGGGGGTCAGATGGATGGGGATATGTTCAGATACCGACACTTTTTGCCATTCGTGTATTGATCCTTTCCGGTGGCTATCATTTCTTTTTTGATATTCCATATCAGTCTGGGATTTCTTTTTGACTTTTTGTGGGTTGGGTTTGGGGGGAACACTTGTCGCTCTTATAACTGCTGGAATCTATTTCACCCTGTTCATCAACCTCTACCTACTCCCTTTCTCTTCTATATGCAGTGTTTACTACTGATTGATGAACTCGAGTTGAAAACGACGTTACTAAGAAGAGTAGTATAAGTGTGGAAATTGATGTATCTCCACATGGGCATGGTTTTTTATGCCTGAAGAAACTCTTCCTGCCATAAGGATAGATAATCAGAGTAGTTGCTTAATTCAATGCGAGTTTTTCATTTGCTTCGCATTTTTAATTCAAGATAGATCACATGCAGGTTCTGATGAAGGTTTTGTCAAATGTCGAGGCTTCTGTCTTGTTGGTGGGTGTGTGTTGGCTGTTGATCTGTTGACAGCCGTTTCATATGAAGCATCAGAAAGGACTGCGATCCCTCTGCAGTCAAACCTGATAGCTGCTACTGCATTTATGGAACCACTGAAGGAATGGATGTTTATGGACAAAGATGGTGTACAAGTGTGGACCTCTGGAGAAGGATGCTATTAGACGGTTTTTGGTCAAAGAAAACAATTGATTGGACGACTAGTGTTGGGCTTCTGGATGCTTGACTGGAAAAGATTGCGTGATATTCGTGAACTGCGATGGGCGTTAGCTATTGGTTCCAGTTCTCACTCCAGCTCAGGTAGTATACCGCAATTAGCAAGATCCCTGATGTCTGTGCATGGATTTCTTTCCCGCTGATATGTCTGAGGGTTGCTGTCACAGTTGCAATAGATCTAATGGATGTGACCTTTATTTTTGGTAGCTGCAATGCTATTGAGTTCGATCAAAGTTCGTTTTTTAGCTAATAAATTTCTTTTACATGGGTGGCACTTTCCTTGATATGTGATAAAAAAAGGAAAGCCTATGAAATCAATCTGGGAATGAACATTGACCGACTATGATGATGGTCATGCATTACCTATTTGCTTTTTGTATTGCCTTGGATTTTACTTTATTGTCATATATGACTTGAAAGTGTCTTAATGAGTAAATAAGTAGAGATTAAGATAGTTTGTTTAACCTCTTGGGAAATAGAATATATGACAGCAAATAAACGGAGATGCAACAGCTTTCCTTTTTGTTGAAATTCAGTTCACTCTACAAGCTTACAGGAGACCTTAGTCTGTCTATCCTTGTACTTGTTATTAAATTTTCCTCAAAACAGTGTTCCAACTTCTCTAAGTAAATAATACAAGATGATTTCCTGTTAGTTTATTGGTTATCCTATAAAACAGTCGTTTATAAAAAAGAAGTTTGTTTAACATCTCCCAAGTGGGTTTTTGATGAATACATCTAAACTTGAAGTTTAATTGCTACTAAGGTATAGGCATTTATAAAAGTTTGGAAAGGTTTCTCTTTTTTTGTTTTTTGTATCGTCGCAAATAAGCAACGCATCAGATGCTACCCTTTTTCCCCAAAAATTTTGAGGTAGATTCCTTATTGCTTCTCAATTATGATCCCGATGGAGTCGCATATTACCAATTTTTTTAGTCTCATGTTATTTTGGAAACGGATGAGAATGGACATGGAGAATTTTGATATGGTTTTAGTTATTTGGTGAGGCTCCTTCGTGTGGTTTTTGTTTTTGCTCCTTCATGCTAATCACATATTGTTCTGATGGATGGTTATTTGTACAGATAGGAGAGGCAGCATTGTCCATATTGCACAGCATGGTGTCCGCTCATTCTGATATAGATGATGCTGGAGAATTAGTCACTCCAACTCCCAGAGTGAAATGGATCCTGTCAAGTCTGCTCTGCCTCCCGCATATTGCACAGGTGCAATAAGATGCCATAAAAAATTGCCTAATGATTGCATTGTGTTTTTTTTTATAGAGATGTACCTGATGGGGATACAAGCGTTCACCTACTTTTCTTTTTGGGTGGTGGATAGCTCTTTGTAAAGATTCAATCAACTTAAAAGCAATTCTATCTGGCTTTCATTTGGAAATACCATCCGCAGATACAATTCTCTCTGATTCAAGGAGAAACAAAAAGAACTCATCCCATCGCATCACATTGATGGATTATAAATCCAATATTACTTCTAAGCAACACCAATCCAACTGGGAAATTTGTGTGTTAAATATTAATCTTGACAAGACTTATCTACATAATATGAAAAAATATCCTATGGAAAAATATCTTTTCAATTGGTTTTGACTTTCAGTTTCGAAACCAATAATCTGCTGAGAAACAAATTAAATTTTTGGTTGACATGATACATAACAAACTGAAGGGCATGTGCTATTGCGGTGCCATAATTTGAAAAAGTTTTTTAATTTTCAACCTTGGCATGGTAGTTAAGGAATGGACAAATGTGGGAGTATTAGCACACAAGATAGGTTCAATTCCTCACAACACCAAGTGCAAATGTTTCCATGTTTATTTATTCATTAAGCCTTTGTTTGCCTGGTGCATGGGGTTAGCTGGACATTTCATCTCTGGCCTGGGGTTTAACTACCTAAGGTGGGCAGTTCTTATTTTTTCACTGGTTTGCATGAGGTTATTTGGACATTTCCTGCAAACATTTGTACTCAACAGCAAAATGTTATATCTGATCGTCAGAAACAAGGCAAGATTGATTTGAATGCCACTTGTCTACAAGGTCTCTTGAGAATTGACGTATGAACAGTTAAACTGCTCCATAGGTTTTTTATACAATTTTCGCCCTCTTTTTTTAGCATATGATTTTAAGAAGGTTCAAATATCAAATTGTAACTTCACATTAAGGTGTGTTGTAAAGAACCATCACATTGATCGCACCACAATTTTTGCTGCAACAGATTGAGATCACTGTTCTTCTGGTTCAGCACCAATTATGACCTGTGAATGGGTTCATCATGTGATTGAGCATTTCTTTTACCGTCGACATGAGTGCATGAATCCTATTGTTCATAAGAGATTGCTTATGATTGTTAGATTCTGTTTGGAGTTTTTTTTTTTTTTGGGCTCTCCTTTCTTTCATTGGGAAAGAAAAATAAAACTTGGGGGTTGGGGGACATTTGTGATGCAAAACGTAAGATACTTATATCTTGATACAATGACTGTTGCATTTAAATACTAAAATTGCCTCTCTTTTGCTATTAGGCAATGCTTTCTGGTGAACCAAGTATTGTGGAAAGTGCTGCAGCATTGCTGAAGGCTGTTGTTACAAGAAATCCCAAAGCTATGATACGGCTATATAGCACAGGCGCCTTTTATTTTGCCCTTGCATACCCTGGATCTAACCTTCTTTCAATTGCTCACCTCTTCTCAGTAACTCATGTCCATCAAGCATTTCATGGAGGTGAAGAAGCTGCAGTTTCTTCGTCTTTGCCACTGGCAAAACGGAGTGTCCTTGGTGGGCTCCTTCCAGAATCATTGCTATATGTGTTGGAGCGGAGTGGTCCTGCTGCATTTGCAGCTGCAATGGTTTCTGATTCTGATACTCCAGAGATTATATGGACCCACAAGATGCGAGCAGAAAATCTAATCCGCCAGGTAAGGAAGATGCATTGGTCCTTCGAGTCCTCTGCGACAACGGGGACATCTGCCTACATTCATTATAGGAACTAATCCAACATCAGCTTTCCCTATTATGACATTAATAGCAAATATTATGTAATCTTCTGTAGTGGATTGGCAATAAATCATCATGATTACCAGAAAGAAAAGGATTTTACTGGAAGGAGCTAACTTGCATTCTTGTTTCCTTTCTTTTTACCAGGTTTTGCAACATCTTGGTGATTTTCCCCAGAAATTGTCTCAGCACTGTCATTGTTTATATGAATATGCTCCTATGCCACCTGTGACGTATCCAGAGCTAAGAGATGAGATGTGGTGTCACCGATATTACCTTCGTAACTTGTGTGATGAGATCAGATTCCCTAATTGGCCAATAGTAGAACATGTCGAATTTCTGCAGTCCTTACTTGTAATGTGGCGTGAAGAGCTGACAAGAAGACCTATGGATCTTTCTGAAGAAGAAGCTTGCAAAATTCTGGAGATTTCTCCAGAAGATATATCAAGTGATGAAGTTGACAAGGAGGTTTCTAGAGATACATTCGAGGAGATAGCAAGTATTTCCAAGCAAATTGAGAAAATCGATGAAGAAAAACTGAAGAGACAATATAGGAAGCTTGCAATGAAATATCACCCTGATAAAAATCCTGAAGGAAGAGAGAAATTTCTTGCTGTGCAAAAAGCTTACGAACGTCTTCAGGTGGGTTAATTACTCCACATTGACTGAGAATCGGTGGTGTGTCTAATTGTCCCATGAATCTGAGTTTTTCATCATTTCAGATTTGTAAAATTAATTACTTTGCTCATCTGACCTGCTGTCTTTTGGATTGTGAAACTTACTCCAAATTTTATCTCATAGAATCATTGTAATTCAAAGCTCTAGAGTTTGCAGTAGGTAATGACAATTGGCAAGAAATGTACATGCCATATTGTATATTTGCCCACTATGAGATAGCACTTAACACAATACAAATACAATGACATATTGACAAGCGAAATTTAGTGTCATCGTCATAAAAGTGTATTTCAAGAGGTCCGGTCATGGTATAAAAAATACTTTGGATGGTAAGCATAGGATGGGGGATACATGATATTAGTTAAATATATTTTCTCACTTGTCAAACATCTTCTGAACACTAGATGACTGTTGATTTTAGGCCACAATTCAAGGGTTGCAAGGTCCCCAGACTTGGAGGTTGCTGCTTCTACTGAAAGGACAGTGCATTTTGTACCGAAGATATGGTGATGTGCTTGAGCCTTTTAAATATGCTGGCTATCCAATGCTGCTGAATGTTGTGACTGTGGACAAAGATGACAACAATTTTCTTTCTTCAGAAAGAGCACCTCTTCTTGTTGCTGCATCAGAGCTTCTGTGGCTGACGTAAGCTTCTTTGGTGTTTAACAATTTTTCTTTTGTCATTCAAATATATCTTATGCATGTCTAACCTTATCTTTGTCCCTGTTATAGGTGTGCATCATCTTCTCTGAATGGTGAAGAGCTCGTAAGGGATGAGGGGATACAGCTACTTGCAAATCTTCTATCTCGATGCATGTGCATTGTTCAGCCAACTACTCCAGCAAGTGAACCATCTGCAGTCATTGTGACTAATGTGATGCGGACATTTGCTGTCTTAAGCAAGTTTGAAAGTGCCAGGGTAGAGATGCTTGAGTTTTCTGGTTTAGTCGACGACATTGTGCACTGCACTGAACTTGAGCTTGTACCTGGGGCTGTGGATGCTTCCCTGCAGACTATTGCCAAA